>PVJA010008895.1:0-62673 GCA_004027025.1 Myocastor coypus | reverse complement strand
AAAAAGCAGATCATTCCCACTGGAAGCGGCGTCTTCTTTTTACCTTGCTCTCCCTCTCTTCCTGAAGATGCTAAACTCCTGGCGGACTGCTGAGGAGGGGGGCCCTGTCTTCTCCTGATGTGTGAGTACCCCCTGCCCTGAGCTGTCTCTGCTCTAACACCTCTATCCCCATGCTAGCCCTCCATGCCTGATTTTCCTATGCCGTTTTTGCGCAGCTAGAGAGAGAGAGACAGAGAGACAGAGAGAGAGGGAGAGAGAGAGAGAGAGAGAGAGACAGAGACAGAGACAGAGACAGAGAGACAGAGAGAGAGAGAGAAAGTAGAGCAATTTCTGCTGCGAGCCCAAGACCAGCAAGCAGCCTGAATTTTGAGATTTCGTCGAGATACCCAGGGAAGGAGGAGACGGGCTGGATTTAGTAGGACAACTCGATTACTAATGACTCCGCGGCTGGGCAGCGACCCGCCAGGAAATCAGGTGCCAGCATGTGTGTTCCAGAACGCGTGTGTGGGTGGGCTGGGGGAGTGGGAGGGGAGAGGAGCAAAGAAACTGCTTGGAAAAAATGCAGTGATTTCATTCTGCTGTGCTGCCCACCTCCTCGTGCTCCCTCCCTTCCACTCCGCCTCCTTGCTTTGCCATTTTAATCGGGCTTCCTTGTTTCTTTCTTCCCTGCACCCTGCTCCACCCCTGCCCCCTTATTCAAGGTTTACCTGTAGGTACCTGAGCTGACTCAGAAGGTGCCTAAAGATGCTGAGCAGCGTTTGGTTCCTCAGTGTGTTCACCGTGGCCGGGATTTTACAGACCGAGAGTCGCAAAACTGCCAAAGACATTTGCAAGATTCGTTGCCTGTGTGAGGAGAGGGAAAACGTACTGAATATTAACTGTGAAAACAAAGGATTTACAACTGTCAGCCTGCTTCAGCCTCCCCAGTATCGAATCTATCAGCTATTTCTCAATGGCAATCTCCTGACAAGGCTGTACCCAAACGAATTTGTCAATTACTCCAACGCAGTGACACTTCACCTAGGTAATAACGGACTGCAGGAGATCGGAACTGGAGCATTCAGTGGCCTGAAAACCCTCAAGAGACTGCACCTCAATAACAACAAGCTAGAGGTACTGAGGGAAGACACTTTCCTGGGCCTGGAGAGCCTCGAGTACCTCCAAGCTGACTACAATTACATCAGTGCCATCGAGGCAGGGGCATTCAGCAAACTGAATAAACTCAAAGTGCTCATCTTGAATGACAATCTTCTGCTGTCACTGCCCAGCAATGTATTTCGCTTTGTCCTGCTGACCCACTTAGACCTGAGGGGGAACCGGCTGAAGGTAATGCCTTTCGCTGGTGTCCTTGAGCATATTGGTGGGATCATGGAAATTCAGCTGGAGGAAAACCCCTGGAATTGCACTTGTGACTTACTTCCTCTCAAGGCCTGGCTGGACACGATCTCTGTTTTTGTGGGGGAAATTGTGTGTGAAACTCCCTTCAGGTTGCACGGCAAAGATGTGACCCAACTGACCAAACAAGACCTCTGTCCCAGAAAAAGTGCAAGTGACTCCAATCAAAGAGGCAGCCATGGTGACACACACATTCAAAGGTTGCCACCTACAGTGAATCCTGCTCTCAACCCTACCAGAGCTCCAAAAGCCAGCCGGCCACCCAAAATGAGAAATCGTCCAACTCCTCGAGTGACTGTGTCAAAGGACAGGCAGAGTTTTGGACCAATCATGGTGTATCAGACCAAGTCCCCTGTGCCCCTCACTTGCCCCAGTAGCTGTGTGTGTACCTCTCAGAGCTCAGACAATGGTCTAAATGTTAACTGCCAAGAAAGAAAGTTCAGTAATATCTCAGACCTGCAGCCCAAACCCACAAGTCCAAAGAAACTTTACCTAACAGGCAACTATCTTCAAACTGTCTACAAGAATGACCTCTTAGACTATGGTTCTTTGGATTTGTTGCATTTAGGAAACAACAGGATCGCCATCATTCAGGAAGGTGCCTTCACAAACCTGACTAGTTTACGCAGACTTTATCTGAATGGCAATTACCTTGAAGTGCTGTATCCGTCTATGTTTGATGGGCTGCAGAGCTTACAGTATCTCTATTTAGAGTATAATGTCATTAAGGAAATCAAGCCGCTGACCTTTGATGCTTTGGTTAACCTCCAGCTCCTGTTTCTGAATAACAATCTCCTGAGGTCCTTACCTGATAATATATTTGGGGGCACAGCCCTCACCAGGCTAAATCTGAGAAACAATCATTTTTCACACCTGCCTGTGAAAGGGGTTCTGGATCAGCTTCCAGCTTTTATCCAGATAGATCTGCAAGAGAACCCATGGGACTGCACCTGTGACATCATGGGTCTAAAGGACTGGACGGAGCACGCCAATTCCCCGGTTATCATCAATGAGGTGACTTGTGAGTCTCCCGCTAAGCATGCAGGGGAGATACTGAAATTTCTGGGAAGGGAGGCCATTTGTCCAGAGAATCCAAATTTCTCAGATGGAACCATTTTGTCAATGAATCACAACACAGACACACCTGGGTCCCTCAGTGTGTCTCCCAGTTCCTATCCTGAGCTACATACAGAAGTTCCACTTTCTGTCTTAATTTTAGGATTGCTTGTTGTTTTTATCCTGTCAGTCTGTTTTGGGGCTGGTTTGTTTGTCTTTGTCCTGAAACGCCGAAAGGGAGTGCCAAATGTTCCCAGGAGTGCCAACAACTTAGACATAAGTTCCTTCCAATTACAGTATGGGTCTTACAACACAGAGACTCATGATAAAACCGATGGTCACGTTTATAACTATATCCCTCCACCTGTGGGTCAAATGTGCCAAAATCCCATCTATATGCAGAAGGAGGGAGACCCAGTAGCCTATTACCGCAACCTGCAAGAATTCAGCTATGGCAACCTGGAGGAGAAAAAGGAAGAGCCAGCCACACTAGCTTACACAATAAGTGCCACTGAGATGCTGGAAAAGCAGACCACACCACGAGAGCCGGAGCTGCTGTATCAAAATATTGCTGAACGAGTCAAGGAACTCCCCAGCGCAGGCCTAGTCCACTATAACTTTTGTACCTTACCTAAAAGGCAGTTCACACCTTCCTATGAATCTCGACGCCAAAACCAAGACAGAATCAATAAAACCGTTTTATATGGAACTCCCAGGAAATGCTTTGTGGGTCAGTCAAAGCCTGATCACCCTCTACTGCAAGCTAAGCCGCAGTCAGAACCAGACTACCTCGAAGTTCTGGAAAAACAAACTGCAATCAGTCAGCTGTGAAGGGAAAACATTTACAGTCCTAAGCATCAAAGGATGCTGCTCTAAACTGTTGGCAGCACTGCATTTGCTTTTGTTTGTTGTGTTCTCCCCTTGCCGGTGTTGATGGGGGACTTTGAAAATGTATGGGAGATGGGGTGAAGCAAAGGTATTGCTGTTGCAAGTTTTTCCTTTAAATTATTTCTCTCTCACTCTCCCCTCACTATTTTGTTTCCTTCTCCTCTTAGGATCCATCAGTGAACATAAATATTTCTACAGTGCTTTTTCCATATGTTTTGTTTATGAATTTGTTTTTGTTTTCTTCTTTCTTTTTTTCCAGTGTGAGAGTAGAAGGAGGAGATTATAGTGAATGAAAGCAGAATAGGCAAGCTGTTCACATGAACATGGATAATTAGTGTATTTTGTAGAAGATCTCCAAAGATCTTTTGGGACTCTAACTTCTTTTGTAAATAATGATATATGGCATTTCCATCTTCAGTTACCGAGTCCAGCCACTGGGTATCACTTCTTTGTGTTAAAGTGCCTTCGCACTTTCAGTACATGACTTAAGTGTTGCTTTTAGCTTTGATAAATTGAACTTATTTTAATGTGTTGTATTTTTCAAAATGAGAAAACTGTAAAATAGATCTATATGTCAACTATATTAAGTCAAAGTACAGTTTGCTTGATATATGGAAATGAGCCTGTCATCAAATGATTCTAGTTTAGGACTCTATAGACTTAACTGTAAAATATTTCCTTTCCTCTGGATTTGTTTTAAGTGATTTTATTTAAGTCAGCTAAGGGAATTTAACAGTGGAGTAGAGGTAATAAGCTGCCTCATATGGGATTAGTAATTCATTAATAAAATATATTTAACCCAATTTCAGAGTGGATTGAACAATTAATGCCCTTCCGTAAATCATTATGTTACCCTAACATAATTGGTGTTTTAGATTATTTTCCTAATTAAGAATACATTACACAAGTTGTAATATATTTTTTCTGCATTAAATTAGATATTTTTCTATATTTAAAAGAAAGAGCCTGTATTTCTAACTTTTTAATTGAAATTAATATTTTTTCTGCCTATTGAAACACTTTTCTATAAACACATACCAGTAGAGGCCGCCACACACCTCATTTAACAAAGACATATGAGCCATTAAATACCTTGAAGGAAAACTTCAAAGGTGACATTAAAACTTCCCAAACAAGTTCTCTGCAAATTCAACGCAGTAGAGATAAAAATGTACACATTACTTTCTATTCCTTTTAGGATCCAAAGTGAGACTAGGGATTCTCAGTTTCTCACACATTCTGACAAAGCAGCATCTTCCCTTGAGTTTTCCAGAAGCATTAATGGGGTGCTATCAAATCACATATTTTTTTTGCATCTCCAAATCGGCAAGTAGGTACACAGACCACAAGGGTAATTCTCTTTTTGCTTCTGCCTTCTTTAGGCATGCATTACTTGGAAATGTCCTTGTCAGCTTGAGCAAGCCTTTCATTTTGGTCTTTGCGTTAAATTGAGTTTAAGTAACCAAGTCTCTGTAACGTTTATGAAGCCTTATTAGCTTGTAAATAATTTTTAGATACAAACATTATTGTGCCATTTAAACAAACAGCCCTTCTTTACAACAAAAAATAGTTTTGTTTTGTCTATTGTAAATCCTTATGCAACTGGGATGGTGATCTGCATATAAAGTAGTCCTGCTTTTCAATTCCTTATTAAAGCAAGTGATGGCGTCTGAAAGAAGCACACTGTTTCCTTTTCATAAATAGGTTACTGCACATAATAATCCTTTATTATCATGTGGAGATTGAAGTGGTTCCTGATAGCTTACTTTTAAGGCTTTAAAATGACTAATCGTATATTGTCTGTCACTATTAACAATTTGTGTGATAGGCTTTCAATTAGAAATTACTTAAATCCAAATTATTTGGAATAACAATTAATGATGCAAAATAGTTTTTGAACAATAGAAGATAGCCACATACACATGTAGAGGTAAAAGATATTCAGGAGAAAGTACTTTTAACAATATAAAATCTCTGAGTATCTACAGTGACAAGATAGGATGTTCGCTCTTTAGGGATCATACGACCTATTCAAGTCCATAAGATCAAAACTGAAAGTGGGTGAGCAGAAATGATCTACAAGGCAGTTAATAGAAAGAAAGTTTACATTTCATGGAAGAGGAGCCAGGGTGTTGAACTAGTTTAATTTGGTATTACTCCCAGAAGCCACCTCATTGAGTGGAGTATTTATGTAGAAAAGAGCTTCCAAAATCCTCTTGTGGCTGCCCTCACTAGGTGCAACAGTAAAGGTCAAATACAGAGGTAGGTATTTGGGAAAGCTGTTAGGAAGCTAAATTACCATATAGTTTATGATGACAGCTTTTAGGCTTAAAACATACAGCTAAAGCTATAATTGTATTGATTTCACTTCAGTCTTCTTATTCTCATAAAAGTAAAGCTACTATACAATGATCAATAATTATAATAAAATCATTCATTAATCTTTGTATTCTTTTGCTATTATGCCTCAGTTCCATACCCCCATGATTCTCTAGATCCATTGTTTATTTGCATTAAATTTTAAGATGCAATTCTTTGCATATATCCCAGTTAATTCCCTAAAAAGCATAATAGACCATTATGCTTAATTTTCTAATGTAATCATACATACTTTTAAGTTTTATTCATTTATTAGTATTCTTACTATATTCTGATTTACTTTATCCTTGAAAGGATTTTCAGACATTTTATTTTAGTTTTTTTCTTCCTCCAGCTGGATTTTACTTCCCTTTTTCTTCACACGCATCTTGTAATGGGTGTGAGCTACAGCACTGGCAAATGAGTCCTGCTCCAGAATGCCATTCCCAGGGTTCTGCCTGGCACAGGTCTAGATATGTGGCCCTACAAATGGCAAATGGTAATTATCTTTGATCCTAACTCTTAATTAGTTGATTCCTCTGTTTCTGAATATACCTGTAGCTAAACTTGCCATTGCCAAAAGTCTAATTTGGTTCAGTATTTTGGTCAACCGGCGTGCCTTGTTTCCTCCAGCACTTGGTGAGTAAGGAAATGATTCTTTAATTTCCTTTTCTGTCCTCTGACATCTATGCTGACCTAATTTTTCTAAATGATTCCGTGTCATCAAGGGCTAAATATTTTAAGGATGTTACAAAGAGTGGGTAATGGATAAGAGAGAGGTTTTTTGGCAGATCTTGAAAACTCCTCTTGATTGTACACATTCCAAAAGCGTACCGGATTGGATATGGAGTGTAAGAAGCCTTTCATCCAGTTCTCCCAATCTCTGAATTTCTTCATTCCCGGAATATTTCTTGAATGCTTGTTTCCTAGGAACCAGGCAGTGTCCCAACTGCCTTCACTCTGCCCTCTTTACTCTCTACCCAAAGTAAGATCCTTTTCCCACTTGTCAAGTGCAAATAAAAGAGAACTTTACCTGAGTGGCAGTTGCCCAGCATAAACAGTGGGAACAGTCACGCAGTGCAGTAGGCTGAGATTTTAAAAAAATATTTCTGTGTCTTAACATACCAAACTGTTACAAACATACTGGCAACAGCAATGTAAGCACTAGCATCCCTTTGGAGTTAAATAACTAAGAAGGGCAAAAATCACCGAAAAAGTGGGCTTAATCTTAGGACCTGTGGACAATTTTATATCTGTGCTATCTAAAAATCTAATTCGTAAAGTTGACTATCAAGTTTGTAAATACAGCTTCACAAATGTACTTACATTTTCTGGACTAACCGTGTTTTACAGGTAATATTTACTTTTTATTTCAGTGGCTTAAAAGTAATATTTTGGCTTTAGTGTATTGTACCAAAACAATGGTAGGACACTCAATTGGAAAAGCAAATTAAGTACTGTATATAAGTGTACTTTGCTTCTCACAGATTGTGCAAATGTAACCTGTAAATTGAAATTTTGTAAATCAAATTGTATTTTAAATTCACCAAGGGAGTTGCCAATGAGAGGAAACTTGTAAATCTTTTGATAAAACAGAAACCCATTTTATAACATAAATAACCAGTCTCGAATTTCTCTGTTTTGTATGTTTGGATATTCAATATTGACTTTGCTTAAAACAGAGCCCACCTGTGTATTAAGAGTAATTTGCCCGTGCTACTTATGCTGTCTCGGTTGCTAAGGACTTATACTTGAAAGTCCGCTGCAGTTTTGTGTGACTGCACTATGAAGCGATGCTAGGATGGCACAGCAATATTGCTGAGCAGACGTAGTAGCCAACTCATTTCTACTCAGTTGAATACAGGACTCCTGCTGAGTAGCATCTCCCCTCCCAGATACGACCACATTTCCTTAGAGGGTAGAGTGACTCCTATATTCCTATTCTAGAAAGCGCTTAGAGTCACAGATTTTGTAATAGACATATGTCGTTATGTAAACATATTGGATTGCATGCGTGTGGGAATTTTTTAGCAGTATTTTAGCTTGAAAGTACTTGTACAAATACTGTTAGAATTAGTTGCGAATAATTGTTCTCAAGTTATTGGAATAAACAGCAAATGAAATAAATTCTTGTGTAAATAGACTTCTGTGCCAATCAATGATGTTGGTTAAGAAAAATAAATGTCAATATTTTGGGGCTGTTAATAGACAAAATGAAATATTGAAAATATAATCTAATGATATTGTATTTTATTGGGTCGATATAGTTACTTTATGTTCAAGTTAGTTGTCAGTTAATAAATAAATATTCACTAAAGATGAACATTTCAATTAGGTAGAAAATTTTTTCAGAATATTTAGATTAACAAATGAGAAAATAATGTATGAAAAATCCATTTCGTCTTGACATACCTATTCAAATGTATGCAAATTAAGGTTTTTATTCTTTATGCTATTATAATCCATATGTTTAGGTTAAAATGAGCTTTCAAAACACATATACTAACATTTCTCCATTAAGATGTTAGTAACGTAATTTTAAAATTAGAAGTGAAAATAACAAGCAAAACAATTTAGACAGAGCTGTCCCTCTAGGAACTGAAACAAGGTCTATTGACTCTACACTCTTTCTAACACACACACACACACACAGACACACACAGAGACATGCACACACATTGATTCTAACTTGTTTTGATCTGAAATTAATATTTTCTAAACTAAAATACAGCCTGATATGTAAATCTAAGATACAAAACTTACGAATTCATTAATGAAAATGCTATCACTGTGTTCTTTTTTATTTTTTTAATTTTTAATTTTTTTTCTTGTTTCAGAACTTTTGTTTGTTTGTTTATTTATTTATTTATTTTTATGGCCGGCTCAGCCTGCCCTGAGAGGAGGGCTGGCGCAGCATGTGGTCCCGGGGATCGAACCGTGGTCCCTGAAGCAGCCTAAACTTGCCTAAGCAGACACTTTAGACCAGTGAGCCAGCCATCCTGCCGGGGCCCCTCAGTGTGTTCTTAATAGAATTAAATGATGAGAAAGAAAGGTTCATTCATTCCTTTAATTATGGCAATATTATGGCAAAATGACTTCTTTGGATATTTGTATTTGGTTAAAATATCAGAATACATCCAGAAGGTATAGATAACATATACACAGTATAATGCACTTTTCATGTAGCATTCATAGGGTGACTGGAAAGTTCAAACATCCCCAATTTAAAATGTTTCCTTAAAGGATAAGCTCCAGTACTGATGCATGCTTCCTTTGAAAAGATGGTTTGAAAAGGAAGGGAACAAAAATAGCGCATATTCCTCACTTGGGATACGTGTAATATGCAAGTGTTGATAGATTCATTTGTTCCTGGATGGAGGCTGAAACTGCATGTAATTCACGTTTCCCTATTTATAAACATCAACACATTATTTTATTAATTTTATCTTAAAATACTATTTTGGTATTAATATTTGTTATAACAAGCAACTTTTGCGTTATATATCTGTCACATTGCTATCTGGCATCTGTGGACTTTTTAATCTTGACAGAATGTCGGTTACAGCCTTCAGTCTAAGGTACGTTGCAGCTCACAAAGTGATTACCAGGGAGAGAGGATTGGAGAATGAACTTTACCTAATCCTTAGTGAAATCTTTCACTTGTCAAGTCTCCTTCACTTGTACATTTTTAACAGTTACTTGGAGCATAACAGATCTCAAACCTTTATGAATGGATGGATGAATGAATGAATGAATGAATGAATGAATGATTGAATGAGACACTTCCTCACAAGACCCTTGAGGAAATGATTGACACCTGGAGCATCTGAGTGCAAAGCATAAAAACAGAGAAGCATTAACTGTTTCAGAGTGTTGTAAATATTCAGTCTTGACATTTTCACAGCTTGTAAGAAACACATATGTATGAAAAGGACATCATGAAACAATGGGAGACTAGTTGCGGTAACACATAGGTGAGATACAAAATTTGTTACATGGCAGCATGCCCCATTTTTAGTGATTCTTTACTGTGTCCACTGAATGCAGAGATCTCATTCTGGAGTTAACAGTAGCTTTACTGCTGAGCTGTGAGATTGCCTTGTTATTGGCTTTGGAATTGGGAAAGTCTGGGTTGAGAGAAAATGTACTCCCTGACAAGCTTGAATGATGAATTCTTCCAGAGCTTATCATTTAATTCTTCCTATGGCTCTGTATACTCACCTTGTTTGTTTCCTAAGTCTTCCAAATAGGAGAGATTTCCTTGGGTTCAACATCATTTTGAACTATATTTCTGCCAGGTTATTTTATAAAGTCTTCTTTACACAAAATAAAGGACTACAGGTGGTGTTTGCCGGTAATGAATCTTAGAAACTGAGATTCTGATCATCATGTGTCCATAAAGTTGTGAGGACAAGTACTAGCTCACCCTGGGCCCCCAGCTTCCCACCTGAGAAGCATTGGATTAGATGAACGCAAAGCATAAAACCCACTTGAGTAGTTTAGGATTCTTGGCTACTTTGAAAATAGCTGGTACATATAAAGCAAAGTAAAACACTGGCATGATTATAATCCAAACCTGAAAATCTCTTATACCACTTTTCTTTCAATTATTGAATTTGAATGCATTCATAATCTCATTTCATTTCTACAAGATTCAAACAAAGCCAGTCTTTTTGGTAATATCTCTACTTTTTAAGTAGGAAGGATTAAACTCTTATTTGTAAATTAGCGTATCCGACTGCGTACTTTGGGAGATTATGTGAAGAGTTTTCCATTTATCTTTTTCAGGAGACTTGTATTTTCTTATTTATCTATTTATTCATTTATTTATTTATTTATTTATTTATTTACTTACTTACTTACTTACTTACTTACTATTTATTTATTTTGGTACCGGGGATCAAAGTTGGGACCATGTACTTACCAGGTAGGCACTTATGCTGCTGAGCTAGCTCCCCAAGAGCTGTCTTCTCTATTGATGAAAGAGTTTAGTTAATCTATGAAATGATGGAACAAATGCAATTACAAATCTATTTAAGAAGTTCATACAGGGCCAGGTATATAGCTCCACAGCTTAAGTTCCTGCTTGGCAAGCACAAGGTCCTGAATTCGATTCATGGTACTAAAAATAAAAAAGATCATATTATCACATTTCAGAGGAAATGATGCTTTTCCTATGTATTTGTTTATTACTCCAACCTTTCAGTTCATACTCCTAAGACTTTTACTATCAGGAAAACTGATAGATGCGTGGAAAACCCAATTGAGCTTCAGAAATTCAACAGTTCATTCCCGTGAACAGGCCTCTCAGCTCACAAGCGGTATTTGGCCTCTATCTGATCATAAATTTCAGTCATAGTTTTATTGTTGGTCCTATGTGTCTCTGTCTGTTCAAAGAGATTTTAACTGGAAACAAAGAAATAAAGCCACATCTTGTCAATTCAGCTGACATGATCTTTTGCAAGAGTGAAAAGAGAAAAAAATATCCATTCAGAAAGTTCTTCTGCTTTCCAGAGGTTTCTGAGGGCTTATTAAAACATTAGTGAAGGAACAAAATCCAATAACACTTTACTAGGTGTTTTCGTCTCTCATGTTACAGAGAGTTCTGAAAAAAGGAAATAGAAGTTATCCTTGTTGAAACCACCATTTTATAACATAAAGTGAAGGGGTGCAACTGAGACATTAAAGATTATGTTATAATTACATGTCAAATGCTGAAAGCTTGGAGCCAAATATTTTATTTATCTATGCAAAGCAAGTACTTTTTAAATAATAATTTGAACAATTTGAGAGGAGGGTATGTTGAATTAAACTCATTAGTTTTAAACTGTATTCATTCAAATTTTGTTTTATGCAGGTTCATCAGGAATTTGTTTGTTTCTACCATGCAAACACCTTAAATACAGAATTTTAACAATAAGCCAATTTTTTGTTCTTGCACATGGAAAAGGTGGACTCTTCCTGTGTTGATGCTGTTCAATCACATTTTCTGTCTTTCTTCCTAGAGCAAAATTAAATACCCAAGGCTGGATCTTTGTACAAAGACAAAGTAAAGTGTTGCACATCGATCCTCATGTGATTTATAGCAGACAGTGAGGGCACAGTTTCCCAAAGCCTTCCTGCCTTTGCCTCTTTAAGAATAACATTTCCCAAGCCTTGATTTACCCCTAAAGAGGCAGCAAATATTTTCATTATGAAATAATTTCAACTTGACTAGGTTGTGTCTTGATTTATTCTTGAACCACACTGATTCCTTCTCAGTCACTGATGGAGGAAGATCTGAAGACAAGAAGCCCCGGAATTCCACTCCATGCTGCAGATGACTCTGGGTGACAGTGGACTACATCCTTGCTTTCTCTGAGCATCAGATGCCTCCCAGACTCAGCCTTCCCACTCAAGAAAGCAATCAAATAAAGATGAGATCATTTCTAAAAAATGGGAAACCTACTTTAATTTATTAAAATATTAGATCATTCTCAAATTTGAAACACTGATTTTGTGAAAAATAAATTTCTAACAAACTTCACATCTGTCCATGAAAACACTTTGCCTAGAAGCTGACATGCTCCTTTGACTTTGAAAAAAGACATCATGATTTTCTTTCCTTCATCTTTATTTCAGCTCTTAAGCATCATAATTGTATAAATCCATCTACACAAAGAGTATGAGTAATTTCTGGTAGTCCTTATGTGGTAACAGATTGTTTCTAAAAATATGATTTGTGGTGTGCTTACTGTGTGCTGAACACTTGAGCAGATGCTGTGCACATCTAAAACAAATCCACAAGTGTTCCTGCAGGCCAAGGTGCCCAGCACTGCGGCAAGGGACTGAGGGAAAGGGAAAACTTGCTCACTGCCACAGCTGCTTCAAGGGCCTCCTGTAGGCTCGGGAAAGTCCAAATACACACTGGAAATAAGATAAGGTGCCACTCTCTCGGAATTTATAACCAATTTGGGCAGATGAGCTACTTATCTTTGAAAGGGATACAGGAGGTCAGCATCAGAAAGGAGAAAGATCAATAAGGACTAGACTGCCATTATTTAAGAAGGCTGCTCAAGAGCAGGCAGGATACAAAAGGAGCCTTGAATTGAGGAAAGGGTTGGGAAATCAGAAAGCTTGAAAAATGTAATGACTGGAATAGGCACACAGGGACCAGGAAAGAGAATGGTCTGATCAGCCTAATTTACTTTCTGATACTTCTAAAAACCACAGTAAGAAATTTGGACTTGATTTTATAAATCATGGAAGATTTTTCAAGTAAAACAAAGATTTATAAAAGTACTCCATAGCCAGCCATCATGGCCAATGCTTATAATCTCAGCACTTGGGTGGCTGAGGCCGAAAGATCAGTGGGAGTTCGAGACCAGCCTGGCCTACGAAAGTGAGCTCAAGGCCAGCCTGAACTGCATAGCAAGAACCTGTCTCAAAAAGACAAAAAAAAAAAAAAAAAAAGAAAAAGGACTCTGTGTGTGAGGCCTCACTGAACACTTCACATGTATTTTTTTTTAATGCTAGTCCTTGTAATGAACACTGGAAATTGGTATATGTGTGTCTTAATGATGAAACTCAGCCCAAGGTACTTTGAGTACCAGCTCCAGTTACCTGTGCCTATGGGCAGAGGTCAGGCAGTTCAGCAACTCAATTTAGCACAGATGACTGTGAAGGCACCATGGAAGCAGTGTACCAATGTTTGAGACCTAGTTCTGCCACTCACCAGCTCTGTGATCCTGGCAATGCACTTGACTTCTCAGGGCCTCAGTTTCCCCATTTGAACAAAATGACAATGATCACCTTTCCCTTATAAGCTGCATATATGGATGAGTGAGTTAATATTTTAAAACATAGAACTGATTTGTCATATATTGAAAAAGTGGCAAAGGTGCCATACAAGACCGATTCTGCCTGCATCTTAACTCATACTCTGCCCCTTCCTCACATGATCTTCCAGGGTTGACAGAGGTGCTATGACTCATCCAGAAGAAACAGAGAGCTGAGTATTTTGGCAGAGAGAAGACTTTGGTCCAGAAAGCTGAGATGTTGATTCAGAATTAAGCAGATGAGTCTTTATGATTAGAGAAGTGGAGGAGAGAGGAAGCCAGTGACCCTCCTCCTGCGCTAAACCCCAGGATATCCACAAGCTGACAGTACATATCGATCTTTTCGAGAGCTATATTTAGTAACACATCCATCTTTCATCAAGAGCAGATTGTTAGCATAATAAAACCCTATTCACTAGGGAAAGGCATAAGGTGCATTGGGTAAAAACATAACCAGATTTTTCACAACATATCGTGATTATATCCACTGTGGGTGATTAGTACGCGTATGTGACACATCTCAAAACATTTTATGCCCCCTTTCTTCCCCTGTTTTTGCCATCTTGGTCCCCTTTCCACACTATTTGTAATCATAGTCTTGGGTAACAAAAGAGCAAATGGCACGGAGGGGTTGTAGAAACAGGGAGGGAGAGAATGGGAAGGAGCAGCAGAATTTATGAAAGTAAGCTATGCTGAGTACACGTGCCTACTCCTTAAGACGGATGCACGCATCATGCACGATGAACACGTGCAAAGAAAACCAGTATAGCTTTCTTCATCAGTTCTAAAGGGAGAGGGCTTCAGAAGGTTTTGATCCTGAGACGAATGACCTGACACTACATGGGAAGGAAATGCAGGCTTACCTGGGATCTTCATAGGCCGCCCAGGCCTCAGGGATGTGTAGGTCCGGCTTCACTGGTGTGCAGAATGTACAGCCACAGAGGCCGCACATTTCCAAGTGTCTGACAGCTTGTGCTCCACTGCTTTGATGGCTCCCAAAACTATAAATTACTTCTAAACAAGGGAACTTGCATTTTCAGTTTGCAACGGGCCTCTCATGTTGTGTAACCTGCCATGGGTCTCCAGCAGCAGTGACTTTATGAGGTGAGGCTAACACAATTTCCCTTCACTCAGATGGATTTCTAGGTCTAACCTGTATTTTATGAGCATCCTGCAATCCATTATTTCTTGGACAAGCTGTCTTACTACCTTGTCTTTTGATACACAGTCTTGATCAAAGCGGGTACTTGTCCCTTGAAGAACTTTTTATTTGCACCTTCACCAAGCTTTTAGCAAATTCAGATGTACATTTAAGAAAAATAGAAAGCATCCTGAGCTGAGTATGGGCATGCTGGGAGCACTGTGCCTCTGTCTTGTGCACAGCCTGCTGTTATCTCCACAGTGTATCCCTGGAGAAGGCAGGCAAATGATTTTGCAATGTGAGAAGAGAAATTTGGTTTTTTAGGGCAGGTTAAAAATGCGATCTGAATAGGCTTTGTAGGAAAGAAATTGTGTACTTTTAGAAACTCTCTACTTATACCTGTTTCACCTAAGCTGTGGCCACAAGAATAACTTTCAGTGAGGCCAGATTTCCCTCATCAGAACTGCCCTAAGAAGAAAGGAGTAGAATTTCTTCCATCGAAGACCATCATAAAGAGAAGCATAATTACAAATAAGACTGTTTCCAAAAATTGATCCCTATGAAATAGTACCCGGGTAAGTTTACTTGGCACTGAGAGCAAAACTCCTTATATAATACTAAGCCATAAAGATCTCATCATGCCAACAATGAACAAGCAAAATCTTCCCAGACTCTATACACAGGCAGTAAGCATTTATCAGGCACACGCGGATAGCTTGTAGTCAAACTTCATCATTGCTCTTGAAGCCAGGAACATTCAGAGACTTGAGACCATGAACCTCATATGAATCTTCTGTTTATATCTGATCCACAAGCCGTGGGACTTATTTGGGATGCAAGTGAACAGCTTGTTGGAAAATCTTTCCCTTTGATTGATGTATTTGGCCTTCCAGACCTGAAAAAGACAACAGTTATTGAAGAGTTGTTTAAGCACTAGTGTGACTTTAAACCCTCAGGTCATATGCTGCTCTCAACACTTAGAATTTCATGTTCATTTTTTTTTTTTAAATAAAAGCACTCAGCACCATTCCTGGTGATTTCTTCACCTGACAAAATTCCAACAGTGCCAAGTAGTACAAAAGCCCCTAGGGTGGGAGAGAAGGGAGCTCATCCACTTCACTTCAGGCTCTGCCGCTTCCTCAAGCAACAGTAGACCTAGGCATCACTTCCAGATGTGGGGCTGGTCAGATGGCTGCACATATAGCAACTTCTACATGGCAAGTATAAAAGTGTCTGAATCACAACAGAGAGCTAGCTTATGACTTATAAAACTTCTAGTATTGTCTGTTTCATTTTATTTAGTTTTTCTCCACGTAACATTATTAACCATGAGTTCCACTCAGGAATGTTACAAACAATGAAACCAAGTAATGACTATGGAACTAATCTTTGGAAACTGATTTATAAATAATTATACAGGTCTCTGGCTTAATCCTTAAATAGACAAATTAAGAACATTTTGCACTTAATTTTGGTTGTTTTTAAAACTGAGAGATTTAAAAATCCTGCGTGGGTTGTTTAAAACATAACACATGTGATATCACCAGACTGTTTTTCTTATAAGTAGTAATAATACAAAAGTTTCCTTCAACCTGTCATTTGCACTGGACAAAACTCAGCAAGTTAAAAAGGTAATCTGAGTAGGCTTTGTAGGAAAGAAACTGTATGCTTTGAGAAACTCAAACTTCTAGATTGTTTAAAACATGAAGAGTTTTTTTCTTATAAGTAGTAATAAGACCAAAGTCTACTTGAATCTGTCATCTGCATTGAACAAAATTGGTCGTAAGAGCAAATGTAATTTAAAAATGCATGTTCCTATGGCTTATTTTAAAAGTTGTGCTGCTTCTAATTACCTGAAAGTAAGCTTGTGGATTAAATTCTCTACAAAGAAATTTTTATTCTGTAAATTGAACAAAGAATTTGTACCTGTAACTAACCATTTAGGTTTGTTTTATTATGTCAGATGGAAAATAGGCAAGCGTTATGATAATATTGGAGGAATAGACATCTTACATGATGCAAAAGCCTAATAATCATACTTTGAAATCGTGAAACCATCTAGCAATTTTAGGGTTTAAACCATGCTACTCTGAGATGTGTTGAGATCTTACAATATTATAAAAGTCAAGAACAATTAATATGAACATATCTTTCATTTCACATTTTACAGAAGACCACACAAAAGTCTAGGTAAAAGAATCAGATGGGTATTTTTTCTTCTATGGTAAACATTAGAAGAAGGCACCACATTTATGCAGAGGTTATCATGTTATTGTCCACAGGGCTAAAGAAATACTTTCAATCCTAGTTACTATGCAACAAACATCTTGTTTAAAAAAAAAAAAAAAAAAAAAAAACATGCTCAGTCATAATGTTTCCTGGAATGTAACTCCTGTCTTTTAAAGGCTAAAGCTAAAGCCCACACATGATTATTTAAAATGCTTTCCCTTTTATTACATTGTCTTTTTCCTAGACCAAAGCTGAACTTATTATGTCTCATTAGACTATATGAAAATAGAGATCTTCCAAACATACAAAGACTATTTTTAATCCTGACTAACATTCATAACAGGAGGAAATATTTAACTCATTTGTTTATTCATGTAACAAACATCTACAACACACAATGCAAAACTACAGCTCCATCCCTTAAGAAGTTCACAAATCGGTGGTGCATAAGGTCACATACAAAACACATGCTAATGAAGAGCTATAAAGGCTGTGAAAGGGCAGCCCAGTCTTGGAGTAGATAGGAAGATCAAGTAAAATTTGCACTAGAGCTAAAACTAGAAGAATAGCTAGAACTACAAAAGTTGGATTAGAAAAAAGTACATTGCAAAAGAAAAGGCTCATGCAAGTGTGTGACGTGTGTTGGTTTTGGTGAGGGGTCTGCTACAACTCTCGCCTAGACTTTAAGGGAAAGAAGGCAAGGGTCTCAGTTTTTCTTCTCTCATTGCTGGGACAAATATACAGCACTCAAATGAGGGAAAGAAAAGTTTATTTAGCTCACAGTTACTGGAGGTTTCAGTCCATACTTGGCTGGCTCTAAGGCAGATGGGCACATGGCAGAGGGCCACAGTTCATGGCGGTTGAAGGCAGCATAATAGCAAGAACAAAAGGGAGGAGTACAGCTCAGTGCAGTACTCAAACCCATAATCCCACTGGATCATGAGTTAATCACAAACTTTCGAAGTCTGCCCCAAGACTTCATGAGGCTTTGGGTGGATACCTAGACACAAACCGTAACAGCAAGGATAAGAAAGACATGGTTGGCTGCACAGAAATTGTAAAGGGCTTCAATGACAAACTAAGGAGACTGAAAGGCAATGTAGCTCTGAGAAGAGAAGGAACATGATGGAATGTATATTTAGAAAAAAAATCATTTGGTACTTTGATACTGGACTAGGATGGGAACAAAGCAGAGGTCAGAGGAATAATTTCTAAGTTAGAATAGGAGCTGAAACACCTAAACATAGGTATATGGAAGTCCAAATAAGAAAGGGAAGTAAGGATTTTCAGAATCTATTATTAACCTAATTAGTTAATTAGGTAATAATAACCTAATTAGTTATTGTTAACCTTATTAGTTATTTTTGCAACAGGACAAAACGGGAAGTTAGATTCTTTCAGTATCTTTTTAAATTGTTTCTTTTATTATTACATAGTTCATAAAAACTGCATTCACTGTAGGAAATTGATACATGCATATAGCTCATTTTAAGTCTAATTCTCTTAGGGTTTGAATATTGCTATTTTGCAGGATATGGAAATGTATTTACCAAGATTTTAAATAATTACTAAAGCTTTTCACAAAAAGCATTTGCTAAGTTCATACTGGCATTTATGTGACTTATTCCATGAGAAATATAAATATCATCACTTCTAATTAACTGAAAGTTTTATAGAGCAATACATGGCTTCTAACGTGATCTTACTTTCAACATAAAATCTACAAATGCTCTAAACATTGCCTACAATTCTCTCCACATCATGACCATTAGCTGATAGCCACTTTCCAGTATGGACATGAAGTTGGTGGCTCTTTGAGAAAACAGACATAAGAATTTCTTTTTGTAAAACTAATTATGTTCAAGAGGAAAGTCAGTATAATATTTTGCCCACAGCATTTTTATAGAGATTTATAGTTTACTTAGGAATTACAATTGATTCCTAGCGTTACTTATAAGGGCTTACATATAGAAAGAAGCAGTCGTAAATTTTCTAGGTCTATTATCATCACTTTATGAATCGTTTCTGTGACTTATTCACTGTGGCATTAAAACAATACTACAAGCACTACAGCTTGTTAAGAAATGGAACCCTGCATGAATAATGCAGCAAGAGAGTGACCCTTAAAAACTCCAGGGAGGTGTGGGAAATTTTACATAGGACTATGCCCTTCTCAGTTTGATTTAGAATCACATGCACACAGATCTCCAAGGAACTCTTGCATAGTCCTCTAGCCTCTCATTCAACCATTATGTATTGGGGTCTTCTTCTCTCCTAGGCATTACGCATGGTTTGGGGCATACAGTGGTAGATCACACAAGGCATCTGCTTTCGTGGATCTTACTATCACCTGGTGAGCCCTTCTAGTACAATGTGATGGTGCTAAAGCGCAATTAACTAAAACAGAATCATCCGAGGATGTGATGATGTGACACCACTTCAGATTTGTGTGTGTGTGTGTGTGTGTGTGTGTGTGTGAGAGAGAGAGAGAGAGAGAGAGAGAGAGAGACAGAGACAGAGAGACAGAGACAGAGATTTATCTCAGTTTAGCCTCAATGTAATCTCTCACTCATCTGTGAAGGGAAACAAAGAACGACAAAGGAGAAAAGGCAAAGAAAGTTCTATCTCCTCCCCAAAGTCTTCTCTAATTCCTTCAGCCAGAAAGGATACCTCAATAATTATGATTCTCCATTCTTGGGGATATTTTCCAATCTATGATGATATTCTTTCTTGAATTTAAAGCTAAAGAAAATACCACACACACACACACACACACACACACACACACACACACACACACAAAATTCCACCCAATAAAAAAACACTTCCTACTAGACAAACTGGGAAAGAATCTTGAAGATGTGTTCTTCATAAATGTTCTTTATAAAAAAGATTTAGCAGACTGCTATGCAACGCCCAAAAATAAGATGAGGACCATAAATCTGTCAAGCTTTATTTTCTGTGGTTATTTATGCCCTTGTTGCTTCACCTTTGCCTTCCAGGTAATCAGCCTCATCCTGTAGTATGCTAGAAAGATGCTGATTACATACAAGTCACAGAGAAATTTACCCTTTTGACCTTCCTTGAGCTCTTATAAATCGCTCTAGTGCTGGGAGTCCAGGGTTTTGTTCTTCCCTCAGCAACAAAAAGCAGTTACTTTATAAGCTGCTTCACACTGCAGCAGAATGGATGTAGTGCAAACTATTGTTTGTGTGTCATGTTGGCTGGGGAAGGGGGTGGCCATGACCTTGGCCTTTTGGAGAATGTGGACAAAAGAAATTCCCCATTTTCCCAGTCTTTGCAGGCCCTGTCATGCCAGAAGCAAGGCTGGTGAAAAACTGGACTGCAGTTGTCATTTGTGGATGTACAATGAGGTGGCTTGGCGGGCTGATCTTTGAGGCTCCTTCCCTCTCACTCTGACATTCCAAGTTCCTAAGCATGTCTTAAGTGTGACACTTTGTAGATAAAATTGAGTAGGGCAATGAGTTAGGCTTGTATATGAAAAACCATTCACAAACCACTACTCTGGACACTCTAACCTGAACCCTGATGTCAAGCCAGGAGGTTCAGTCTAAGTTGTGTTAAATAGATACAGACAGCCTGATCACCACACTGAAAGAAAGCAAGAATGTCCTGAATGCCAGCCGAAAGTCAGCAGGTCTTTGTGTGGTTTCAATCACCTCCTACCTGCTTTGTCCCACATTTTTCTTAGTATAGCATTACTAAAAACCCTTTCTCCTCTGTTTTCTGTGGCTCGAGAACATTACCTCAATCACTGCGATTCTTTCATGTATTTTAAGGGGTTAATTTGAATACACAAATCTGAGCTGTCTTACAATTTGACCAATGCTTGATAAGATCTGACTGAGAAGCAAGTATTTTAAGTAAATGGGGGTGCTGAACTCTTTTGATTGATCCGTTGTGGATACAGGACGATTTTAAAGCAAGTCGTAATAATGATTACATAGCAGCACTTGGTGACACACAGTATTTGAAGTGCTCGGCATGTTTTCATTCATGCCATATTCACAAATGCCCTACAAGTGAGGTTGTGTGTATTCATGTGCAGGCACGCCCATGACTGGGTGTTTTCACATGCCTATTTGTATTGTGGCAATTATAGTGTCACTGTGTTTTGTTTTCAGTTGGGAAGTACTGAGGGAGAAACAAATTGCTTTCATTTGGTTTATATCTTTCCTATCTTACCATGGCACTCAGCCCCAGCCTACCAGGCCTTTGGTCCCAAAATATTTTGGCAGTGCCAAGAGTCCAAATAGCTGCCACCACTGGCCCATAGACAATCAGCTTGGTCTATGTGTAAGAACACAAGCATCTACTTTCCATCAAAGACATATTTTTAAGGAGACAGGGAAATCGTTTTTCCCTCAAGTCCCTAAGAACAAGTTTTCCCTGAAGACTAGGCAGTAGACAAGCTCCTCATGCTGTGTGCATAAAGGCAGATTACAGTGTACACTGCTGCTGGGAAGCTGCACACATACAGTTTGGTCCCAGAGATACAGAACCAGGTGCTGTAATTTTTTGGAAAAAATATTTTGCAGCCTGTGCAGTGTTTTTGCTATGATAGTCCCAATGTATTCTTTCTTTCTTTCTTTCTTTCTTTCTTTCTTTCTTTCTTTCTTCCTTCCTTCCTTCCTTCCTTCCTTCCTTCCTTCCTTTCTTTCTTTCTTTCTTTCCTTCCTTCCTTCCTTCCTTTCTTAACTTTTTTGCTTTTGACTTTTGTATATCTGTTCCCTTTTGAACAGGAAATATATAGTTCAACTACTAAAACTCATCCAGGAGAAAAACAGTCGGAACAAATTCAGAATCAACTATTCTCGGCACCTTCTATTTTTTAAATAAATTTCTACTATTAAGATTTGATACTTAGCATTTTATCAGAAATTTAAAATTGATTCATTGTAATTCTAAGTGTATTGCTTTGTTACCTAGATCTACCATCATGCAAGATTATCTTGGCAACTGATGAATACTTTTTCTTCTAAACATTGATTCTTACAAGTATTGTAAAATGAAAACTCATATAAACAGAATGTCTTGAGTCTCTTTTTTCACTTTTTTGCTTTTTCTTTGTATATATGACCTTATTTAATTTTCACAAAACTCTGAGTCTATTTTCACCATTCTGAATGAATATTTGAGGCCCTGTAAATTGGCTGGGATTACACACCTTTATTTAATTCAGTATGCAAAAGCTAAAAGAAGTAACCATTTTCAGGATGCTTTCTTGTCAGTAGCGACATGAAAGTTCCAAAGAATGAGCATGGTTTCAGAGCACGCACAGAAGTGGTATTGTGTGAGCAATTTTTTCTCCCTGCGTGACTTGATGCTAAAGGACCTTAGGTGTCACAAGAGAATCTTCTAGAGAATTTTGCAGTTGGCTATAGGCTTCAAGACAGGACCACATTGCAGAAAGCACAGTCAGCTGAGGCAAAGATGATAACATCATGGAAACTAGGAGAGGGTATGAGCATATTCTAAAATCACTTCAAAGATTGAATGAAAAGGATATGGTATTTTTATATAATGGAGTATTACTCAGCTATAAAGAATAATAAACTCCAAACCTTCATATATAAGTGGATGCAACTTAAAGATATACTCATAAGTGAAATAAACCAGACCGACAAGTTTAAATACCATTTAATTTCCCTAGTGTAAGCAGTCAAAAGAAGAAATACAAATGCATGATTGTTGATGTCTGATATCCATTGCTAGCATTGTGGAACCAGGCCTAGACATCCCTAGTTGAGAGAAAACTCAAAATTATTTTGTTTAAACTTAAGTGAGCACTTTCAAAGTTGGATTTCATTAATTAAGTTTGGAAACTGGGTGATGAAGGCCTTTCCTTCTGCTAGAGAATGGCATTAAATGTCACTGGTTGTTGCTCTAATGAGGTTTTTTTTTATCATTATGATCCTGTCCCATTGACACTACTCTCTGCATGAGCACAAATGACTTCACATATGCCACTGCTCCCTAATGTCAGTAGTGCTGCATAATCTAGGAACATCACAAGATTTGGGCTCCCAATTTGGATAGGCTTGTGTATAAAGCCACTGTGAGTGTGAATATGTTTTTATTCCAAAAAGCATCTCAATCAGTGCTTACTGAACTTTGCTGATAAGCCACTACACTGGAAAGGGAAGTTGCCATACCAGTGGTAGCATCTTGCAGGCAGCATTGTGACATTTACTTTTCCATCACAGTACCCACAAAAATCCCAAGATTAAATTTGGTTTACCTTTTATTTCTTCTGACACCCTATGCTGGCTTTTCATGGCAGAGGTTTTCATGAGCACGTTGGACATGGGATTCAGCTGCCAGCAGATGAAACAAAAATACTTCCATCACTCTTCCTACTAGCTCCAAGAAGCAGATGAAAATACTTACAGGCCAGGTCTCAAATCTATACAATATGTCAACTGGCATGCTTCCCTTAAATGCAACACGAACAGGCAGAGTAGTCTGAAATTCTTGGTTACTTCAAAAGAAAGTAAATACACATTTTAGTTTTCAGCAACAAAAGAGCAGAAATGTATTCAACATTGTCTTGCTAATTTCAACCATTGTAGAAAAGTGTTTGTTTGTGCTTGCTAATGCTCAGTACAGACAGAAACACAGCGTGCTTGGAGCTGGTTCCATAGGAGTCATTAAAAGGCATGCTGAGAGTATGTGCTAAGAATAAGACACAATTCTTTGTGCCTGTTTTCTGGCAAAACTCATTACAGAAAGTGATTTTGAAGTCAAAGTCATGACATGTCCATTCCTCCAGGAAGACAGAGGGCTGATTGACAAGTGTCTCACCTTTCTCTACCTTTAATAATTGCACTTTTGGCTGGGGTGGTGGTAAGGTATATTAAAAGCAAGATAGCATGAGGAGAAAGAACACAAGTATAGTGGGAAAAGGCCAGTCTACCATATTGTAGACAATTATGATAACTGTATAATTTTAATTGCACATGACTTACTTGCATATCATGGTTTACAATTTTTTTCTTTGCAACCTGACACACTGAAAAAGGATCTTTTAATCAAAGCCTCAAAATTTGCTCAAATCTTGATGCAGCCAATTTTTCTGTGGTTTACATCATGTTAGTTTTTACTCCGACACTGATAAATCAGACAATTGGCATAATAATAGTGGAATAAAGGTTAAATTCACTCATATAAGTGTAATTGGCTTCTATAGTGCTTCACAATGAACAAGTGCCTCATAATTTTGTTTTGTTAAATTGACTTGGAAATCAAACTCAAGACCTTCTGCTTGCCAGCAAGACACTAGAGCCACTGAGATAAATCTCCTGCCATATTGTTTATCTAAGATCCCTGAACATAAGGTATGAGAAAATTCCTAATATCGTGCAATGTGGTTTGGCCTACTCATAAGTGTGCTAAGGTACAAGCTGTAGTTTAATATACTTTGGTTATGCCAAAGTCATGTCCTCTCTAGCCAGGGTTTCTATAAACTACAAAAGCAATTTTGTGCTACTTTTCAGCATGAGCACTAACCTCTGTATACACATCTTGCCAACTGTTAAGAGAGCGTGCATGTGGAAGCAGTAAGCAAAGTGTCAGAGACACTTTAAAATCACAATGGGGAACTACAGATGACCAGGCCCTATGTGAAGATTCTTATTAAGCTCATTTAGGTAGCATCTCTCAACATTTTTAGTACTGACAGTTTTGAGACATCCTAATATAATTCTAGGGTGCAGCTAAAGGTAAAAATTGGTTATTTACAAACTTATACTTATGTTTGCCTTCATCCATCTTTCTCCCTTCTCCATTACTAGTGATGATGGGTTGTCCAAGCTTAACAAAACCTGCTACTCATTTTTCCTCTACACAAGACTTTGCATACTGCAATTACATGGTAAATGCTCATTAAATAATTCTTTGAAATGTTATCCAGAGAAATCAAGCAATAAAAGCAAGCAAAGGATATATATATATATATATATATATATATATATATATATATATATAATCCAACTATCCTTATTCACAGACGATGTAATCCTTTACATCTTTACATCTAAGGCCCAAATAATTCCACCAAAAGACCACTAGAATTAATACTTATTTTATTAATATAGCAGGTTTCAAAATTAATGGCATGATTCTAAACCAATAATGATTCACCTAAAAAGAATTTAGGAAAACAATGTGATTCATAGTAACTTCATAAAACTAAATATTTCAGAGTTAATCTAAAACAGGAGCAGAAAGAACTCAATAATGAGCCTTAGCCTATCCGCCTCAGGCCACCCCTACAATTCCCAGCAGTGCTCAGACCGATAATT
This sequence comes from Myocastor coypus, assembly GCA_004027025.1. Taxonomy (NCBI): domain Eukaryota; kingdom Metazoa; phylum Chordata; class Mammalia; order Rodentia; family Myocastoridae; genus Myocastor; species Myocastor coypus. Next base: position 37,465 of record PVJA010008895.1, on the reverse strand, counting down.
TCATCAGTACTAAAACACATAATCCCAGTGACTCATGAGTCAAGTCTAAATCTATAGAAGTCCCCACCCCATGATTGCATGAGGCTTTGGGCGGACAACTAGACATAAACTATAACAATGCTTAAGTCATATATTCACTCTAAGGCCCCAATTTCCTCATGTATAAAATGAGAAAAATAACCCATATGTGATTAAGGGCTTTTCCAGAGCAAATGCTATTTCATGAGTTTTTGAAAATTATCTATGGCCCTAATAGGTATATTTCTGCCACACTCACAAAATGACTTGTACACAGAGAAAGGGACTTTAATGAATCTTGTAAAAAAGCACTTTTTGGAACTAGAAAAGCTATTTTCATAATGGAGAGGATTTAATGGACTTAGCTTGTAAAGAAGCTATTTAGTAGCTTCTGTCCATTTGCCACTGCCGTTTATGTTATGCAGAAAGAAAGGAGAGAGGAGCAAGTAATCCTTAAGCACTTGTGCCTCAGAGATGGAGAGTGCTCTCTGAAAGGAGATAAACTGGATACACACCAGCTGCTTACTAGCTGAGTTACTTGGACATATCCATTGGTATCTGACAAAGATCAAATGAGGTAATACCACATTGAAAAGCCCTTGCAGTACTGCCTGGTCAATAGAAAAGATGTCATAATTGTTGGGAAACAACAAAAGATAAGAACAAAACAAAATGCACATAAAGGGTTCAGAATGTTGAACTATTCATTTCCATATTCCAGTCACAAAAGCAAAAGCTGAGCTAAGTCAAATAAATTTGCTCTAGATGACCCAGCTGATAAATGGCAAATCTGGGATTACAAGCCATGGTGACAGCAATGTCAGTGGCTTGTACCATGACTCCTCACCGTTTTATCATGTTCTGCTTGCTCCAGTAGTGAATGCTGGATGTTAGCTCACTTTGGCAGCCTGAGGAAGGTCCATATAGGTGAAATTTGGCTGCTCTTTCTGAGGTTTCCTTTGCAATGAAAGAGTGCTAGTGCTTCTGCTCTCCTACATGTAATCTAGCTGAGGTGGACATTTATAGTTTGAGCACAGGGGAAAGCTTTAGATAGGAAGAATTGTTTCCTAATGCACTAAACTAGAAAGTTCTTTGAGAAACATGGGCTTGTCTTAGAAAAATAACTACGTTCTCACAACGAGAACTGAGGAAATCTGGGACCGAGCCTGTGCATAAGTACTTAGAAAATTTCATAGGCTACCCTGACTGAGATCTCCCCAATTTGAGTTTGAAACTATTGCTATACAGTTGGGGAAACTATAAATCAGGGATATAAAATTATCCAAGTTTGCATCACAAGAACTCAGAGTCAGGTCACCTGATTTCAACCACCAGTATCTTTACTTGTCAGACCAAAGTGACTTCAGGACCCTGAGAGTACTTATATGACTTTACTGGCATAATCCAAGGTCAACGTCATAACTGAATTGCCTTCATAAAATTTTTTGTTGTCTGATGACTTTCCAGTCCTTTTAGAGATATCGTTTCAGTATAATGAGTAAAGGTTTCTTACAAGCAGGCAATATTTTCTAGCAGTGAACAATGTAGAATCTGGAGCCCTACCAGCAGCTTTTAAATCCTGGCCCCATCACTTCCAAGTTCAAGGATATTGGGCAATGCTCATAACTTCCCTTATATGCAGGTACCCCTTGAAGAAAACAGATATAAATGGTTAATATGATGACAAATGTGACAGTACACATAAAGTACTTTAAAAAAAATGCCTGACAATAGTGATTATCCAATTAATCTTTACTACTGTTGTCTTTCATTTAGTATTATACATCAACTGAGCCTTTATTTCATTGTTCAGACTTAAACACATGCTATTTTTCTTTTGCTCAGTTTCCCTGTGTATAAAATCATGTAGGTTTGGCTGTATACAATGCCAATTTCAGCACAAAGCAATTTGGTTTTGTTTACTGTGGAAAATCTTTTCAAGCTCTCTGCCACTTAATCTTCGTCAAAACCTAAAAAGGAAGCAAGGCGTGGTGGTGCACGCCTGTAATTACAGCACTTGGGAGGCTGAGGCAGGAGGATCAGTGCGAGTTCGAGACCAGCCTGGGCTATAAAAATGAGCTCAAGGCCAGCCTGAGCTGCATAGGGAGACCCTGTCTCAAAAAAAACAAAAAACAAACAAACAAAAAAAAGCTAAAAGGAAGAAAATAGCTCTTTAAACTAGAGAATTTCTAAAGTAGACACTGTCCACCCACTCTCCCAAAACATCCCTGAATTCAGGCATTTCCGGAGAAAGCAAGTTTTTTTTTTTTTTTTTCTCCAAGTATGCTTCCTCATGATATCACACATCATAATGAATCTCAGTTGTTGCATGCAGAGCTACTTCTAGAGACTTCAGTCATTAGACTGTCAATGCTATTTACATACGTGTTTCAAAATGCTCCCTGGTCTGTTTCTTTAACAGGAATACAAGTGCATCAATTGCTATTGTACCATTTATACATGACTCCTTTATGGAAATTTTGGCCTTCACATAGAATCCCTCTTTTTCTAGTGGCTACTAAGTAGCATAGAGACAATCCAGTCATGTCTATATGTTAGAAAATCAAGGTCTATTTCAGGTCCAGGTCACTTTGCCTCCGCATTTTCCTCTTATCTCCTTTTTATTTAAACTACCAAATCATATTTTATATATTCTCACTTATATTTTAATATTTACTATGAGATTATATAAGAGATAATAAAAAAGTGTAAATAAAAAGGTATGTTTAGTCCCTCAAAACTCAGCCCAGGGACATCACATATTGTGGTAGATTTGCCCAAAGTCCAATTCCCACAACACCAAGACATGTTTTCAAAATGCTCATGTAAACGTTCTATTTTAAAAATCAAGAGCAACATTTTGATTCATAAGAAAGGCTAGTCAGGCATCCATTGTGTTAGTTCAGACTCACAGGAGCCACTCAATTCCCAAAAGTATTCTTTTCTTGATAGCTTATGGCATTTGAAGTCAAGGAAGTGAAAACTATCCACTGTGATAGGGGCTCTCTTTGCCAGTGCTGGAACTGCCTGTGATTTCCAGTTTATGTGGTACATGGAATTCTGAGGAGATAACTCAACCCCTCCTTCACTGCACTTTAGCTATTTACTGACGTACATGTGTAGAGATATTTTGGAGTGAAAATCAGAGCCATGACATGTCTTCCCAAATCAATAGTTTAATATCTTGGTTACAGATACTCCTACCATTCATCTTAGTCTGCTTAGTGTATGCCGTAGGGTATACTATATGTAACAAGTAAAGCTATAGGGCACATTTTATGTAACAAGTAAATAACCGTGGTTTTTCACTCACTCAGTCTCAGAAAGAAAAAAACGTATTTCTAGTTGTGATTTATTTTCTGAAGACAAATATCATCATCACTCATTTAAGTAAATCCATTTCAATCAGAAATATAATTTTAAAGTCACCTTTAAAAATACATGAAATTCCTCAGCATTCCCCAGGGCATGAAGACACAGTGATTGAGACTGAGTGTGGTGGGGCATGCCTACAATCGTAGTGCGTGGGAGGCTGAAAACAGGAAGAGCACTACAAGTCCGATCTGTGCAGTGAGACTCTGTAGACCATGTACTACATACATAAAAAAAGATACATGAACCACTTGTAGCAAACATTTTCATGCACCAAGCCTACAAATACATGAAGAAATGCTCCACATCACTAGCCATTCCTGAAATGCAAATCAAAATAACACTTAGATACCATCTCACCCCCAGAAGGAATGGCTATCATAAAGAAAACAACCAGCAACAAATGCTGGAGAGGCTGTGGGGAAAAAGGAACCCTTCTTCACTGCTGGTGGGAATACAGATTTGTTCAACCATTATGGAAAGCAATGTGGAGGATCCTTACAAAACTAGAAATGGAAGTTCTATTCAATCCAGCTATCTCCCTACTGGGAATTTTCCCAGAAGAACTGAAAACATCATACCATAGCGATATTTGTCCACCTATGTTTATAGCAGCCCAATTTGTAATAGCCAAATCTTGGAAACAACCAAAATGCCAATCATTTGAAGAATGGTTGAAAAAAAGTGGTATCTTTATACAATGGAATATCTCTCAGCTATAAAGAATGATAAGTTTGAAGACTTCATATATAAGTGGCTGTATATTGAACATATACTCAGTGAAATAAACCATACCTACATTTGTAAATATCATATACTTTCCCTAATATAAGAGCTTTAAAGAAGAAAATAAGAATTTAAGGGCATAAAACAGCTGAATGTGTTATGGATTAAACAAGGAAGTGACTGGAAGCAGATAAAAGAGAAAACATATCAGGAGCAAAACCATACACTTATGTATACAGGATGAATCAGATATTGGTCCTAAGAACCTTCAAAAGGTTCATCACACTGATCATAGCACCATATAACACTAAAACTATGCTTGGAATGCATGTCACTCTTGTCTTTTTGATGTGTACTGCTCCCAATGTAAACTCAGTTACTGTTATACTCTCTCTCAAGAGTAGTAGTTGAAAGTAAGAGACTGGGCCAAATACCATAGACTGGACAGGCTACAATTTTGTATTTCCTTGAATTTCCAAATATCTGTGTCAAAATTGTGTAACTGCTTATATCACATTGTATGGAACGTTGTTAGAATATCAATGATGGTCAGAAAATATCAGTTCCAAGCTAAGTCAAAGATGCTTGATATTCAGAAAGCCAGTGATGATAAGCTCAATTACCTATGTTATAGAGTAATAGTATCACAAAGCTTTTCTGCTGGAGGTTTGAGAATATAAGTTAACAGACCAAAAACTGGAGAAAAAGAAGGGCTATGATGATAGCCAATATTTTGGCCCTAGCCCTTCAAGGTCAGTAAGGACTCAGGATATAAGAGAACCTGTGCTGTAATATCTTATAACTCAGAGGTGTGTCAAATTTTCTGGTCAAGGAGATTATGGGACCTCAGAGGAAAGGGATAAGTGAACTATAGTGTGTCTAAGGAGAGTCACCCAGAGAAAAATATTCTCTCAGACTTTCACAGAAAGCAAACAGCCCAAGCAATGGCCATGACTGTCCCGAAGGCTGACACTAACCACAGTTCTACAAAGTACTGTATATGGTCTCAAACTTAATCCTGAGCTGATCTGACCTTGGAAGATACAAAAAAATGAGTGGTTTGTTATACAGGTCTTGCTTTGACTTGCGCTTGATCACCCAGCCCCCCCCCAAAAGAAGCTTAATTACAATGCATGAAACGCAGAGCTAGATAAATAAGATGAGCTTTAGGAGGCTTAGATCAATAGCCCCCAACATTGCAAGCTTCACTGGTGGCCCACTGCAATTGCAGAGCATTTGACTGTGTATGCATCTGCTTCCTCTTAGTCCAAAGTGAAGAATTTTCATTTCTTTTTTTTTTCTTCTTAGCAACATCAATTGGAAGGTGGATCATGCCCACACACTGTGCTCTGTAAGAACTATTGTGAGGACAATATGCAATGTGTCAACTTTCAAAAAAAAAGGGGGAAAAGAAAGAAAAAGTAATGTTTATTGAAAGTGTTAATGTTTAATTGTTTGATCAATTTTATATACCTGTATCTATTAATTTAAAACTGATCTGACGATGAAAATATGTAATATAACCATTGTTAAATTTAAATAAAAATAAAAGTAAAAATACATTTAAAAAATTAAAAGAATAATACTGAAAAACAACAAATTTAAATTTAAACATTAGATAAATGTTAATGGCTTACATTTAAATTCAATTTTGACTCATCTTTAAGATTTTCATCTATGCAATGAAATTCTCTAGGTCATGCTACTCACTTGCTAATGTGGGATGAATTTTATAAATGCCCATACATGTTATCCATTAATTTTATTATCATAATAATCTTCAACTTAGCAACTAGACAAATAAATTGGTTCTTTAAAATCTAGGTGAATGAAATTATATTCATTGTGAAAATAGCTCACCTCATTTCCAGAAAGTGATTTCTACATCCGTCAAATTCTTTTTCCTGGAGTATAGGTCATTTCAAAAGGGAAGTAACAACATTGACATTAATGCCATAAGTATTTATGAACTGCAAAACAGAATTTTAGAGTTAAAAAAGACTCATAGATAGTTTATTTGAACTTATTTTTATATATAGAACAAATGAGAGCAGAATAGGTGAAGGTGTTTGTCTAAAATTATCCAACTTTGGTGGAAAGAAACACTCCATATGTGTGTGTGTTTGTGTGTGTGTGTGTGTGTGTGTGTGTGTGTGTGTGTGTGTGTGTGTTTAAAGGAGGAAAAGAGACCCAGGCAGAATGCGATAGAGGAACAAAGGAAGGAGGTGGAGGGAGAAAAGAGCAATGCTTATCTCAGTAGCAGTACTTTTTTATTCGAACAACTAGCATTTGAGGAATTTAGGGTTCAATTAATGTAACCATGTCTGCTTCAATGTAACCGGATCAGCTGCTATGGAAAGGATAGGGAATTTCTGTCTTGCTGTTTATATTTGCTTTCCCATCAGCTATCAGCATAGAATTGGAGTGATGTAAATTCAAGTATAGAATACAGCTAAGGCCATGAATAAATTCAAACATCTATGAGGCTCAAGAGAGTAGAAACACAAGTAAAACCCCCCTTGAAAACATTTCTTTGTCTGACATGTATCTATAGCAAGGTGGAATTTATATGACTATCTGTTTGCATAATTTAGCATGGTAAATGCCTTAAAATCCAAACCAGCAATTAATCTTCTATGGAACAAAATAGCTATTTAAATTTTGTTTTTATTAGCAGGAACATTCCATCTGTGTGTTCTTTGTTACTGATACTTTGTCATAACCTAATGTGCTTTCCCGCAGATTTGGTGAATGTATGTGTCCGGGTAAGGGAGTCTAAGGATCGCGGAGCTGGCTGTCATACTCCATTCATATATACTTTTCACAGGTGTTAGCAGGCATGAGCACTGCTTATGAAGGGACCCAGTGTTCCAGAGCAAGCTGACATATGGGCAAGGAAGGAGTGATCATGGCTCAAAAAGAAGGGGGAAGCTAACTTTGAATGAAGAGCTAGAAATAGCCATAAGAGAAAGAACAGCAAGAGGCTTGGTGGATGGGCACCTTGTGCCAGACCATGATTGGGCAGGTGGCTGATAACATTTGCCCTGCCTTGTTATAGGTGTGGTAATTGTTTTAGTATCCCTTAAAAGATGCTTAGATCTTTTAAAGATCTTTCTAATAACTTCAAAAATTATAAAATATACATTTTACTAATATGAAAGTACCACTTTTCACCAATAATACATTAAAAATCTACATAATTTTATATATATTTACGAAATGAGCTTTTATATGATCCCATGAATTTTAACCAAAAGCACGAAATTACTAAGTAAGTCCAGTGGGTTTTTTGTTTTGTTTTGTTTTTATTTTTGTATTTTAGGGAAGGATCTATGGGGTATTCAGGGTCTCACCACTACATTACACGTGTAGTGATCCACTTGTTTACAGCCTCCCAAGAGCTGGATTACAGAGGTGTGCCACTACACCCAGTCTCGGTTGCCATCTCAGCGCACCGTGGGAGTGGAGCAGGCTGCAAGGATCGAACTCCTGGGTCCTGCATCTGCTTGCAGGAGCCTTAAATTGATGAGCTATTTGGTCGGCCCATATGTCCAGCCTTTTAAGAGAGACCTGGCCAGTTAGAACCTTATTTTTGCTTAAATTAATGATTTGTTACTGCTGTAATGACACCAATCATTTTTGTGTTAGGGTTATGGTTTGGATAAAAAATGCCTTCCCACCAAAACCCATGTGCTCAAAGGTAGGGCTTTTGGAAGATGATTAGAACACGGAAAACTAGTCTCATCAAGGAATTTATCCACAGATAAGTCCATAGCTGAAGGAGTTTGAGAGGAGGCTGGAGTCAGTTGAAGAAAGTGAGTGACTGGAGACATGGCCTGAGAGTGTATACTCCTGCCCCTGGTGTCTTCCTTTCTGTCTTGCTCTTCCTGCTAACACTGTGCTTTCTGACCATCATAAGGTGAGAGCTTTGCCCCACCAGGCCTTCTGCCATGATCTTCCTGCCTTAGCACCAGCCAACTATGAGCTGAAACCTCTGAAATTACAATCCAAAAGCAAACCTCTCCTCCTTCAAGTTGTCGGCATCAGGTATTGTGCTCTAGTGAAAGAAAGCTAATTTATAATCCCTGGACCTTGGCAGTAGGCTGTCTGATTAGCATATACTGGACCGTGAATTTGTTTTTCATTATTGCAACAAAACACTTACTGTCAAAGCCACAAGATATCAACCAAGTACATTGAATGACTACTGTGTCCTTACTTCTGAAAAACAGAACTTGTGCCCTGTGACCTTTTTTCATCGTTTTTTCAGAAGGCCAAACTGTCCTGTCCCAGGAACTTTTCTATTCTAATCTAGTTCAAGGCTATGTACAGGAATCTTCTGATTTCAATTTCAGAAATAGACCACTTTGTTCCTTGGGCCAGTGAAGTGACAAATAAAATATGGCATATGAGTAAAATGAAATACTGAAAAAATACTGCAAAAGAAATGAATCTTAAGATATTATGCTAAGTAAATGCATCAACCACAAATTTACTCTACTTATTTGAGTCGCTTAGTACATTTAAATTCATAGGAACAGAAAGTAGTAAGGTAGCTGTGCAGGAAGAGAAAGGAGAAATTTTTGTGCTGGATACAGAGATGAACTCTAAGAGTGGATAGTGATGAAGGTAGTACAATAATGCCCAGGTACTAAATGTCAATGAATGGTCAAAGTGGTATACCTACATATAGTTAAGATAGTAAAAAAAGATGATAAATTTTGTATGCTGCATATATTGTCATAATTTTGAAAAACAAAAACTAAAGGTAAACAGGTCACTGTAGCACCTCCAAGACCCATGATCCCACAAGTGTTTACTGAGTTCTCCATGGTCACTCAAAATTTTGTGAATCTTAAAGAATATTTTACTAAACTTCCCAGCTACCGCAGGCTCTAGGTGTCACTTCCAGAGCTGTCCTCATTTAGTGTGTTCTTCCCTAGGGAATAATCATTAAAATTGAGCCTCCTAAAGCCATGCTCAAGTGAGACCTCTCACAATGAGTACCCTCGCTATGATTAAACATTCTCTCAGGTTAGAGCCTTTCCATGCTGAGAGGTTGAGGCATTAATGCATGCGTTAGGTGGAATGGAAGTCTTCTCAACATAAGAACAGTGTGACTCTGAGTCATCTGGTATTTGACTGCCTCATGTAGTTCAATAGATGGCATCAAACCTTTTGGAATAGTTGTTCATCTGCTTTGTTTCTGTCTGTAGAACATATTAGTCATTGTCCCTATTTTGGTAGGTCAGCCCCTAGAAATGCTGTCTTTAAATAATTAATTTGACTGCATTCTGTCTCGAATCTCAGGTCAGGCACAGATGACTATTGTGATACTTATCTGTCCATGGCTGAGCTGTACAGCAGTTAGGGCCAGAGCCACTAAGAGTTTTGGACTTTATGGAACTGCAACAGCTGGTATCTCCATATATCTAATTTTTCAGCCATATCATTCAATTCCTTCTTATTTATCCAGCCCTATATGAAGTCTTTAAAATTTTTTTATGAAAAATCCCATTAGCACAGAAAGATAGAAGTGTTATGAAGCTAATAAAAGAGACCTGCACTGAAATTAACTGGAAAGCCACAGACATTAACATAAATATAAAACTAATGAATTCCTGGCTTGATATAGTTAAGGACTGTTTAGATTAAGGACTGTGAAAGAGGAAATATTTGGATATTTCTAAGTAATAAAATAAGCCTATATATGAATATGCATTTTAAACAAACATGAAAGAATGAGGGCATAATGATTTAGATACTTAGAGCACACTTGGAACAAAAAAAATTGGTAGAATTTTAAAAGTGTCCTGAAGATCTCACAGTGAAGCAATAGGGGCATCTAGTTTAAAGAACTAAGAATAAAGCAACAACAACAAAACTGGATTCAATAAAGATCTATCATCATTTATCTTAAGAGCTTGTTCCTCTTTCATGAACAGGGAGAATGTTCTGGGTTTCAGTTCACCAGAATAGTAGGTAGCTTATAAAACTTCTACCTTCACTATTTTTGAGGAACTCTGTAATTGTAAATAAGGAAATATCATCTTGCTGTACGTAGCTCTCTAAAGCTTTATTTCCATTTGATTAAAGTCTTGTGATTTTGTATTGAAGCTGAGTGGGATATTGTCTTGCATTACATCCATAAAATGATATTCTATGTAAGTATTTGGTTTAACTAGGTGTAATAAGAGTCAGGCATCATGTATATAATAGAGTTATTTAAAGAGAAATGGCTCACTTTTATGTCACTACTTCCATTGTTTGAAGAATTAAAGTACTAGGGTGAGGTTCAAGTTGATTTGAAAGACGTAACGTGGCTTTGTAAAGATCCTGACATCTCGCCGCAGCTTTGGTTTACAGTTTGGTTACTATCAGAAAATAATGCAGTAGAAAGTCATCACTAACTGCACAGAAAACATTGGCAAAGAAAGGTAGAATGGTAGGAGATATGCCTAGCATATATTGCACAGTTGTCAAAGAAGTTCTGGGCTCCTACAATTTTTCTGAGTGAAACAAATCCTGTTTCCTACTCCCAGAACTTTGTTTTTGCATGACTACTCCCCTAATGCACTCTCTTCATTTTGGATGCTTTACTTAATGTTTAATGGGGTAACAAAATTGTTGGATGTGGGAGTTACACATCAGAGCATATTTCCAGCCATTCGTTCTGCAGATTACAAAACATATATTAGATGGAATGATTTGCCTAAGCTCATGTAACTATTTAGAAGCGGAATCTTTTAACTGTCCTGTCTTAATTATGCTGTGCTGAAATGCTAATGTGTAAAACATCAACCCTGATTTTTGTCAAATCAACCGTGAAGTGAATTTTCTAATTGGAAATCAATTTACAAGACTCTAGAAAATCTCACTGCTGTATGCTTTGTGTGTTTGTGTGGTGTCCTCAAAATGAAAGCAATTCAGGAAGATAAAGTAAATTTTTATTATTTCTGTGAAGCTAAACTACATGCTTGAGTGTACATTTTCTATAGAATAATATGCATATATGTAAAGTGTGTATAAAGTTGCATTTATCTTATTAAAATTGGTTTAAAATGCATACTACATCCTTTTTTGAAACAGACTTTATGAATTTATTAAGATATGTAGAACAGTTTCCAGGTCAGGAACTTCTTCCATTTCCAGCTGACATCCCTGTCAAGAAAACTTTTAGAGTCTGAAAAGTTATGATCGATTGTGTTCTACCTGCAATTAGATAAGGTGAAGAGGTTGAGAGGGTTTTATTTGCTTTTAAAGATTATTAAGTAATACACATTTTTGAAAACAGAAAATGCAAAGACTCAGTAATAAAATATGGACTAACTGGGGCCAGGGAGATAGCTCAGGGGCACAAGAGGCTGCCTGGCAAGCGCAAGGTCTTGAGTTTGATCCTTGTTTAAAAAAAAAAATAAAATAAAATATGGGCTAACAGGGGGCCCGGCGGGATGGCTCCGTGGTCTGAGGCGCCTGCTTGGGAAGGCTTGGGCGGCTTCAGGGACCGCGGTTGGATCCCCGGCACCACATGCTGCTCCAGCCCTCCCTCGGGGCGGGCTGCCCTCGGGGCGGGCTGCCCCGCCCCCCCCCAAAAAAAAATGAGTGAATATACAAAAGTTCTGAAACAAGAATAAAAATAATAAATAAATAAATAATTTTTTAAAATATGGGCTAACATAATCTCTAATCACACAGCCCTCAGAGAATAACATTCTCTTAAGTGGGCATGTATAGATCTCCTTAGAACCATAAATGTATCCAGTTAGAAAGGTTAAACATTTTAACCCCTAACACTAGGCCCAGTTTTTTTTTAAGGAAATGGAATAAACTTGATTAGGTCAATGCCTCATGCACCCAGGCAGGGATCAGAGAAAGGAAATTATATCAATAATTAAAACGCAGAGGGAAAACAAAGATAGCACAAAGACTTATGTAATTGGGAGGAAGTAGAACGTAAGAAAGGGGAGAGAAAAGAAAGAAAAAGAGAGGAAAGGAGAGAGGGACAGAGAAGAGAAAGAGACAGAGGGAGAGAGACAGAGACAGAGACAGAGAGACAGAGATAGAGACAGGGACAGAGACAGACACAGAGAGGCAGTGAGAGACAGAGACAGACAGAGAGAAAGGCAGCGAGAGACAGAGACAGCACCACACACACACACACACACAAACACACAGAGTGACAGAGCCACAGAGAGAAACTGAAAGTTGTCAGCCTGTAGAAGAGTGGCATCTCTTTTCTACAGGAAATATGCCTGTAAGGAATTTTGATTTTATTTATTCTTTCAGGTTCTTATACTCAGGAGACAATACAATATTTACACCTGTGGGTCTGAATCATTTCACTTATGTAAGTATAGCATCTAGTTGTATACACAAGTTTATCTTTCTTGAATAATACTCCATTGTATAAAAGTCATACATCTGGGGTCTGGTGGGATGGCTCAGTGGTCTAAATCGCCCGTTTGGGAAAGCTTGGGCGGCTTCAGGGACCACAGTTCAATCCCTGGCAGCACATGCTGTGCCAGCCCTGCCCTCGAGGCGGGCTGAGCCGGCCATAAAAATGAGTGAATAAACAAATAAAAGTTCTGAAACAAGAATAAAAAAAAAAAAAAAAAAAAAGTCATACATGTTTTTTACCCATACCTTATGTGATGGGCATTTTGGTTGTTTCCAATATGTAGATACGACAAATTGTGTTGCTATAAACATAGGTGCACATATATCACTGTGATATGATGTTTTCAGTTTCGTTAGAAAAATATCTAGAAGGGAAATAGCTGCGTTGAATGGAGTTCCTAATCCTAATTTTTTGAGGAGTCTCTACACTGACTTCATGGTGGCTGCACCAGTCTATATTCCCAGCAACAATGGAGCAGGAATCCTTTCCCCCCACAGCCTCACTAGCACTTATTATTAGTTCATATCTTTATGACCGCCATTCTTTCTGGGGTGAGACAGTATCTAAGTGTTGTCTTAACTTGCATTTCTTAAATGGCCAGTTCTGTGGAACATTTTTTCATAAATTTATTTGCCACTTGTATTTCTTCCTCTGAGAAGTGTGTCCCACCTCAAATGCCCATTTTTGCATTGGTCTTTGAATTTTGGGGGTTTGAATAGCTTTAGTTCTTTTTATATTATAGAGAGAAGTCCTTTGTCAGAGTATAATCAGTGGAGATGAGTGATAGGAGAAAAGATAGGAAAAAATGAAGGGGAACAAATCACTAAGTATACACACAGGATAGCTAAGATGATTGTAATACTAATTTCTATCAGGTATTTGAAGACAGTTAAGGTTTAAAAATTTTCTTCAACCAATTTCACATGCTAATATCTGTAATCAGAGTAACTACATTGAGCACAGCAATGTGCAATGTAACAACCACGATTGAATAGCTTTTGTCTTCTTTATTTTCCAGTTTTTAAAAATGTGTATCATTTCTAAGGTGTTATCTATTATTTTTATATACTTTTTAAAAATTTCTTTTTAAATTTTTTTTTCTTGTTTCAGAACTTTTTGTTTGTTTATTTGTTTATTTTTATGGCAGGCTCAGCCTGCCCTGAGGGCAGGGCTGGCGCAGCATGTGGTGCTGGGGATCGAACCACGGTCCCTGCAGCCGCCTAAGCTTTCCCAAGCAGGCGCTTTAGACCACTGAGCCATCCTGCCGTCCCCCTATTTTTATACTCTTTAAAACAAATTTTAAGAAAATAATAAAAAGGACAAGGAAAAAATGAAGATTTATTGAGAGGAAAAATTAATGTTCAATTGTTTCATCAAGTCTTGCATGCCTATTCTGGTAATCTGTGTGACAGATTTGACGATAACTATATGCAATAAACAACCATTGTTAATTTTCTATTCTTCTTTTGAAATTCAGTGTCATTTTTACTGTTTTGGTTGCTTTGTTTTTGTTATTTGTTTCTGTTTTTTTCTTTTTAAAGTAAAATTTTTAAAAGTGAAGAATGTCAACAATGGCTCCCCATTATGCTCCCAAATCATGCTGCATGTGTGTACATCCTTCTCAGCAAAAGCAGGAATCTATGTAATTTAGAGCCAGCCAGATAGCTCAGCAGACTACAATGCATGCTTCGCCAAGCACAAGGGTATGATCCTCAGCACCATATGCAGTGCTTGCCCTTCCCCTGGGATATGCTGACACATGGATTAAGACTGGGCATGGTGGTATATGCCTGTAATCCTGGCATTTACAAGGCTGAAAATAGGAGGCTAACTATGAGTTGGAGCTGTGTTGTGAGACCCTGTAAACCCTGTCCTAAACACATAAAAATAAAATAAAGAAAGGGTCTAGCTGGGTGTGGTGGTGCACGCCTGTAATCCCAGCACTCGGGAGGCTGAGGCAGGAGGATTGATGCAAGTTAGAGACCAGCCTGGGCTACAAAAATGAGCTCAAGGCCAGCCTGAACTCCATAGGGAGACCCTGTCTCGAAAAAGACAAAAAAAAAAAAAAAAAAAAAAAGAGTTTATGTAAGCTTAACAATATGTACTGAATGGATAAAGAAATGGTTTTGGTGAAATAAAGGGATATGGAGAACACTTGAGCGACAGAAATAAACCACACAAGATTTAAAAAGTAGGCACTTAGTGATCACATTCTAGGGAGATTTCATCAGACCTCATGGACTTACTGGGTTTCTCTGCAATTGAAAAATTAGATGTTACTAATAAATGCTGTAACCTACTTTTTCTACTTACTAATAAATGCATATTTACATTGGGGCGAATGGTTTTGTATTTAAGGAATATGGATATTTTATTTAAATTTGCAGTGTATTTTTGTTTTTTCTAACATATTTAGTACAAGGACTACAGGATCTCACTGCACAGATCAGACTTGTAGTGATTCTTGCTGTTTGGTAGCCTCCCGAGCACTACAATTGCAGGTGCACTGCACCATGCCTAGTCTCATTCGCTGTCTCAGCGTTCCCCAAGGGTGCACTGGTACAGCAGACCAGGGATCAAATCCCGGACCCTGTGTCTACCAAGATATGTGCTTTAATCCGCTAAGCTATCTGGCTGGCCCTTTGCACTGTACTTTTCAGTGGTTCCCTGTGCAAAAGCAATTCAATGTTGAACGTTCATACTGACTGAAATGATCACAAAAAATGTAAAAACAGGAAAAGTTAAGACCATTTTGGACAAAGGAAGAATCCAATCCATAGGCAGGAAACTCAGCGATGTTCAGAAGGATGTGTTCTGAACAAGAGGAACAATACAAATACTACTGTTATTTTTCAACATGTAATTTAGTAATGCAGTGGAAAATTTGAGAAATGGATAACATCTATGAGCACAGTCTCCCCAATTCCCCATGTACCAAGAGAGAGTGAAGCAAGCCCTTAGGCCTGTATGATATGCCTCTTAAGAGGAAGCAAGATTACTCATTTGCCTGTTTTATTCTGCTTATTAGGGATATTATGTTTAAAAAAAGACAGAGACCATGTTATAATAGGCGCAGAAGAGGCAGTGTTGACAAACTGGAAAGTAGAAAGTGTTTGAGATAACTGATACTACAATCACAGTGAAAATACTAGACTCAGAGCATCAGCTCTGCATTTGTTTACTCCACTTTTCTTATTAGAAATAAATTTTTTTTTATACTGAAACCCATCACAAAATGTAGTAGAATTAAAACACAGCAACTTACCAGACATTTGAAAACATTCAAGGGTCTGACACAGTAGTGTTCAAAGGAATAAGGGAAGACTTACAACAACCAACTTGTTCGATGAAACTGGTGAAAAAATTAGAAGAATTCTATCTTAAGTACTCCAAAAGTTTTGAGAGAACTTTCATGGAAAATAACAAAACGTGAAGTAAAACATCATTTTACATAAATAGAAAAACTGCAGAAGATTAAAAGTACTATCATGGCAGTAAATAGCAATAATACTATTGCAGAAAACCAAATCTATAAAAATTCAGACAACTACACCTGAACCTAGAGTAAAGAATTAAAGATAATCGTGATAGTGAACCATATGAAGTGTATAAAGTTTTAAATACATAAAACTGAAATTCTTCGAAGAGAAAAAGGAAGAAATGAAGGAAAAGAAAATGAGAAATAATAGGAAAAACTCAATGAGCATAGGCTAATTAAGTTTTAAGCAGTGAAATCTCCTTGATTGGGGAAAAAATACACGATGTTCATTCATGTAACTGAAAGAAATCCATAGTGTAGCCAGTCTTTTTCTTTTGACATTTGCCAAATAGCAAAAAAGAAATCAGAATTTTTCCCTTGGGGAAAGGGACAGAAAGCTGAAAATATCAGCTGGTACTTCGGAAAACAATTACAGCAATTCCTTGGATGAGGTATAAGAAGGAAGCATAAAAAAAGAGCTGAAAGAAGAGGGAAAGCCTGAATAGAAGCTTGCTGGTTTGCTGCCAAGAGTAAATGTTTCTAAGGAGCACAGTTCACCTCCAGGCAGACTACTTGAATTAAAGTCCTCCTAAGAAGTAAATAGCCCCAACAATGCCTTCTTGGCCAAAGCAAACCAACCAACAACAGATGCTACAGAATTTTGCACTGCATATCCATCAATACTGGATATGTAAGAGAACTGCAAGAAATGAGCTGGGATTCCTTGAATCAATTGTACATGTCACATGCGTTTGTGGGTTCTATACTGTTTGCTTTGTGATGGCATCCAAACTCTTTTTCAATTTGATTCAATGAGCAATAATTGTGTACCTACTGTGTGCCCAACACCTATATGAATTTGTGCTTCATATTCTTTTTCCATTTGGAATTCAACGATAGGTTGATCTCAGGAAAGCTAGAAGTGTTACCAAATACCAGGGTGAAAAATCAGATCATTTTTATTGGGATTATTATAAGGGTCACACAATTAGTATTTCTTCCTATAAAATAATTTTAAGTAGTTACTGTGAATATTCACCCATGAAAATCATGAACAAACATTTGTAATAGGGTTTTTATAGAGAATAGATTTTGCAGAAAAAAAGACACAAATTTCACTGTCAGTTGAGGCACTCTTTCACTTTCAGAACTGAGTAAGATTAACTTGAACCTTCAAAGTGCGTACAAGCTGGCGCAGGGGCCAGGGATTTGATCCTTGGGCCAGTTGTGCTGACCCATCCCTGGGGTGTGCTGAGATGGCAATTGAGACTGAATGTGGTGGTGCACGCCTGTAATCCCAGATTTTGTGAGGCTGTAAATAGGCAGATCCCTATGAGTCCAATCTACTAATAAGACCCTGAACACCCTGTAGACAGTCCTCGTGACTACAAAAAAAAAAAATGTAAAGGAAAAGGAAAACAGCTCCATTCTAAATCTGGCTAAAACCCAAGAGATTTTTGTTCGTCTGTTTCTTTTTCATTAGTAGAGATTGTACCCAGGGCCTTCACAAAAAGCTACATCATGCCCTCCATTTTTTTTTTCAGAGACAGCACCAGTGTTTTTTCTTCTCCTTTTTGCTTTTTTGAGCCAGGATATGGATAAGTCACTAAATTATACTGAATGGGCACAAACTTCCAAAAGCTCTGCCTTAGCCTCCTAAAGTTCTATGATTGCAGACATGTACCCCATGTGCAGCTAAAATAAAAGATTTTTGTTTAGGTTTTTATATTTTTGAAATTATGGATTTGGATGAAGAATAGTGGGAAGTATCTCAGTTTCCCACGGTAACCAACAGTATACAGCTCCTCCTGGATTTGTCCAGGGAATGGACGGCTTCTGTGTCATAGGTACTCAGTCTCTATCCACATATAATAAAAATACAGAAGGGCAAGTTTGGTTCTACTCTTAAAAATACAAAATAGAAAATAAAAAGAAAAGAAAAACACCTAGTTATGCAGAACTCTCTACAATGTTTCTTCTTCATGAGAGAGACAGGGAAAGAGCCTTGGCCCTCCAAGTCCCAACTCTTAAGAACTCAAGGAGTGGCTGAGGCCAATTCTCCCCCATGGCATGGAGAGAGAGAAAATGAGGAATGCTTGGTGGGGATCTGGAAGCCTCCTACTAACCCACCTGCTGTTGGTAAGGAGTAGGAGGAATGATTCACTTTTAGTAGCCAGTAAAACAATAAAAACAAAAACAAAGAAAAACAACTAAAAAACAAAAAGCAAAACCTGTTTCTTCCTTTCCATTAAAGACTGTTTAGTTGAGAGGATGACATTTTGTATCTGTTTTGAAGCTTAGTGTTAAACATATCTGCCATAGCTTTTGTCTAGATGTCTCTCCAAAGCCTCCTGCACTGATAGGTGGGAATTTTCAGACTGCGCTGGAGCTTAGGGGTATAAACGTAGACCATGGCTGTGTGAATATGGGCTAAGGGTGTGGTAACCAACAGTGCACTGATTGCTTTAGGTAGTGCTGCATGTAGATAACAGGAAAGCCTACCGTAAGTGTGGGTGGCACTACTCAAAAGGCTTATATCTTGGATGGGCTAAAGAGAAAAAGAGGGTTACTTCTTGCTGCTTCCTAACTGTCAAGCTCTGGATGGTTCCCCTTCTTCCATACAACTCTGCCATGCTATCCTGTTTTCACTCCATTATTTGTCTTACTATCAGACTAAGTAGAAAAGGCAGTTGAGGAACGAAAAGAAAGATGATTTACTTAGCTGTGTGAATTTTCATTTTAACACAATTGTAAATGCATCGTGTAGCAGGTAACTGAATGCTAGTTACCACCATGGTCCTTGGTGGGCCATGTCTATATGCTGTTATGAAAATCTCCAGTAAGCAGGGGCAGTGAGATAGCTCAGTGGTCTAAAGCCCCTGCTGAGGCAAGCTTAGGACATGGCAGGAACCAAGTTCTGATCCCTGGCACCACATGCTATGCCAGCCGCACCCCCAGGGCAGGCTGAGCCAACCATAATATATATATTCATTAATATATATATTATATATTCATATATAATATATATATTAATGAATATATATGTATATTAACCACCGGTAGGGACCTCAGCAACATACAGTTTTTCAAAATATGGGAACATGTAGTTTTAACAAAGCTTCTTAGGTCTTCTATACTCTTCCTGAAATTCCATGCCAGCTCCTGTTTTCCTAAGATCGTCATCCTTGGAACATGATGTCTCAAGCCTGGCCACTTTCTACAACACCTACCATCTGGGGATGCAAGTTCCACATGCTTGCCACAATGGGTAACAATGTGCAGGCTGCCCAAGGATGAGCTCTGATCTTGCTCTGACGCTACACACAGTGTCAAGCAGCCTTTGCAATTCTCCATGGGGGAAGTAAAAACAAATGGATGTGTTTGCTTTGTTTTCAAAATAGGACACACACATTAAGCTTCACGTGTAATGTCTTACATGTTTCACTTTTCAGTCAGCATGACAAAAATTAATGCTTTCTTTTTATGTACTTATTTATCTATTTATGCTTTTTGGCTTAGTAAGCACCCAGCTGGAGAATCATATAAACCTCCTTAGCTGCAGACATCATCAACAGCTCTATGTGATTCTCTTAGAGGGTCCTCCCAGGACTGGGGACGAACAAAAGGGAAATGAAAAGCTATACTCCTCTTAGGCATGACCACAATGGGCATACTTCTCCCTCCCATTAATTCCCCACTTAAATGAATATACATCATTGAGAAAATTCAGAATTTTGTAGTCTTCTTTCTACATAGGCTGGTAGAAACTGTTAGCTTGCTGGGCCTATTAGTGACACTTTGTTATGTCTGAAGCAGCAGATTAGGGCATGGCGAGCTTCTTAGGAAAATGGACTCGACTTGCTAACTGCACAATTGCAGAACACACGCAGAACAGTTTTGAAAGAGCTGCACGGGAACTTCTCAGCAGAACTAGAGTAGATTTGCTTCGACAGCCTAGCCCTGACGTAAACCTAAGGAGTTGGTGGTCATCAATGATTTCTCTGGTACTGTGTTCTTGCACCATCATACACCTTCGTACTCTACAGTGTACCTCTTTTCCTACTTTTTCTTCCCAAATTCACTCTACGCAGTATGCTGCTTTCGCTGCACTTAATGAATGTAACACCTCACTATTTGCACTTCTCTTGACCAATTCCTTACTGGAACAGGAAAAAACTAAGAATGACCTTTAGATAATATTATGAGGATGTGTCCGGAATAAACTACTTAGTTTCTCTATTTTTCTTGTTTCAGAACCTTTATTTGTTTATTCACTCATTTTATGGCCGGCTCAGCCTGCCCCAAGTGGAGGGCTGGAATAAACTACTTAGAAAGTGGAAGTTTTTGCCATCCATTATTTTCAGATTTGAATATTTAACCATTAACCAAAACACAAATTTTCCATTCCTATAGTAAATATCCATTGAACATCCTATTGCAACAACAACAAACAGAGAGACATACATAGAAAGAATATATCACTGGTGCATTTTCATTTAAACAGCAAACACTTGGGCTAGGAAGAAAGGAGATTGGAAGAGACTGAGGAAAGAAGGGAGAGGAAGAGGGGTAGGGAGAGAAAGATGAACAGAAGAGACACGACTGTTAAAAGGAGCCAGGTAAAATCCCATATTATTTTATTTCACAGGAGAATTTACATCGTCAACATCTCAGTGTTGTGCATTCTTGAAGCACAAAGTATTTCTCTGTGCATAATGTGATTCCTGGCTCAAAATAATGCTTTTTTATTCAGTATATAACCCTGCAATGGTGAATTTTATGTGTGAACTTTTATGATTGGCATACTCAGATACTTATTCAAACATTTTTTGTATGTGTTGTCAAGCTGCTTTTGATGAGATTAAGATTTGAGTTGGTGGAATGATCGTCCTACCTACTGTGGGGAAGTCTCACGTGATCATTTGAAAACTTAAATAGAACGAAAACGTGGCCTTGCCTTTGATGAAAAGAAAACAGCTCATGCTCTGAGTTGGGACATTGGCTTTTGCTGCTTCAAATTTGGACTAAAACAATTGGCTCTCTCTGGGTCTTGAGTATGCTGGTATTGAAACTGGAATTCAACTGTGGAACAGTTCTTCAGGTTCTGATGCCAGCTAGAGCTACACCACAATCTCTCCTGCAGCCTATGTTTGTACACTTTAGACCTACAGACTGTTCAGCCTTTGTAAGTGCATGGACTGATTGATTATAGAAAAATCTCTCTCTCTCTCTTTCTCTCTCTGTCTCTCTGTCTCTGTCTCTGTCTCTGTCTCTCTCTCTCTCTCTCTCTCTCTCTCTCTCTCTCTCTCTCTGTTTCTGTCTCTCACATTCTCACTCTCATGTTCCCTCGCTGTCTCCACATACACATTTGAGCGAAGGAAAAGAGAGTGAAAAATTGAAGAGAGTCCAACAATACGCTTCTCTGGGCATATGAAGAAACCTTTGAGTAAATCCTCTGAAACTTTAAGGAATAAATGGAGGAAGTGCCCACACCACTCCTATAGCCCCAGAACTTGGGAGTCTGCCGCAGGAGAATCAGTGTGATTTCGAGACTAGCTTGGGCTACAAAAGTGACCTGAAGGCCAGCCTGAACTGCATAGTGAGAATGTGTTTCAAAAAGATAAAAAAAAAAAGTAAATGATGGTGAGGATGGATATGTTTTCCATTTTTCTTCACTGACATTGAAGGAATACTAAATTGAATTTTTTGACTATCCACCCTGTGGACATGTGGGTTGGTTAATAAAGCTCTATAGTTACATTAGTTAACCAAAATTAAGGCCAACTCAGAATGATAAATCAGGCATGCCACGAAGGATAGGTTTTCAGTTCCAGTCATGATAAGGAATAGATTCTGGGGCCTGGCAGGATGGCTCAGTGGTCTAAAGCACCTGCAGGCAGCTTCAGGGACCACAGTTCGATCCCGGGTACCACATGCTGTGCCAGCCATGCCCTCAGGGCAGGCTGAGCCAGCCATAAAAATAAATAAATAAATAAATAAATAAATAAATAAACAAACAAAAGTTCTGAAACAAGAAAAAAAATAATAAAAAAGGAATAGATTCTGGAGCCTGAGTAGCTGGATTAAATTCTTGCCTGACTGTTTATGTATGCAATCTTAAAAATACTACTTAACTCCGGGGAGTCAACATCTTCATCTTTAAAATGGACAAAATTTTTAACACAACAAACATTTGTCTAAGGTAGGGTATCTGCAGACCAGATAATTTTTGAACTGTGTATTTGAGGGTTAATCAGTTCATAAAGATATTTGGAGGATAGTTGCATCCACAGATGGCAACTATGTGATCGCTTCTTTGCCCATTCTTCTCTTCTTTTCTTTCCCAAATAATCTGTTTGAGATATGGCTCAAGGTAGAAATCATCCTCCTCAATTTTTGTTCATTGTTCTTTAGGCAAGATCTGATGCTTCATGCTCAAGTCCAGGGGTCTCTTAATAGAAAAGATCCTGTCATAATAAAGGTTTTCTGGAAGCCTTCTTATGGCTTCTTTTACATCTTTTTCTTCATATATTGTATCATCTCACATTAAGCACAGCTGATTGAACCCTGCAGCCTTGTAATACCACTTCTGAATACCTTCCAGCTATTGGCTTGGTGCTGCAACATGTGGCTGCATCTGTTCCCAGGAAGAAGTGAGGGGTGGGAAGAGAGGCTACATCCTTTTCTTCCTTTGCCAGCTGGGCAGCCCACAATTTTGACCCAAGCTAAAATGAACAAAATTAGTAGTAGTCACATAGAGGATTTTGTGAGGGGTGTTTTATTAAATACATATTGAGTACCTAGAGTCAGCATAGCAAATAGGTGTGGTTGCTATGCTTATCAGGAAGAAGCTACCATCAGAATGAAGTAATGTGAACTGATGACTTAAAATGACAACACTGCTGAAGCATTTTAGAGTTTTCCTCTCATTGAACAAGGTAGAAATGGGAGCCAGTGGCTCTACCACATCATAAATGTGTGACTGGATCAAGTACGTCCTCACCAGTTACATGTCTTGAGAAACTGGAATAATGACATTACTTCTATCACAGAGTTATAATTTAATGAGATGACAGTTGTATGGATGTTTTACGAATCTTAGATATACTTTAATATTTGCTACCATTTTTGAAAATTCACAAATCATTGAGTGGATACATTAGATTTAAAAAATACGTCTTAAACTTTAACATAAGGAGGGGCCAGGAAATAGCTCAGTAGAATACACACTTGCCAGGCATACACAAGGGCCTGAGTTGAATCCCTGGTCTCACAAATACACAAAAAATATATAGATATAGACATAGATATAGATATAGATATAGATATAGACGTAGATATATAAACTTAAGGAATAAAACTTTAGAAAAAAATCTTAAGAAAAAAAATTAAGAAAAAAGTTCAGTAGCTTGTGAAAAAGAATCCTCTCAAAATTGGAAGTACTGATTTTCTCAGGGCTAATTGCTAAAGATCTTTTGCAGGGCAGTGAGGTTAACAATTCTAGGATTACATGAAAACATTTTCTAGCAGTATACTTAATTTCTTAGAACTAAAATTTTATTCAATTAAATCAATTTTTATAAAGACTAGTAACTTCTGTATCTCAGTTCTGAATAAACCACTCGGTTAAAAGGACCTTGGAAAGTCCTTTGAAAGATAATTTTAAAGCTCTGATACTAGAGAATTTATGTTTTCTAAAATAATGTAGAAAAAGAATTCGTAATTTCAATATTAAGAGAATTTAGGAATTTTCAGAAAACATTTTATAAGAACTTCATTCTCAACTATCTGATATGATTCATCAGAAGCAAGTCTTAGGAGATCTCTCCCAATAACTGTGAAATACTTTGAGTCTGTTTCACAGCTAAGCACTTCAAAAATGTGTGATTGGATCAAGTACATCCTCACCTGCTACATATGTTGTGAAATTTTTACATGGATTCTTTTGTTATAATGCAGAGCTAAACAGTGCCTGCAGTAGGTACCTTTCCATTTTCTACTGACATACAGGCCTGCAAGGTTGAATACTTTACTATTGGAAAATATCTACACCCTTGGCCATTGAGCCGTGAAGGAAAAAGCACATTCAAGGTTAAAGGCATCTTACTATTTTCATTATTTCAGATTGTTATGTCCTAAAACTCAATCATTTTGGCTAATTTTTTTCCTGGAAACTCTCAAGAATGGATGCTTACAGCTTTATACTACATCTTTGCAAATCCATTGTAATATTTCCTTGATTTGTCAACTTAAAGCATGTTCTTCACTTTAAAGAACCCATTTAGGCCTCTGCAGTCTCAACTTGGCTGTCTCCTTGGCTGAATGCACCAGAGATTCAGGAGGAGATACTGTTGATACTTGTTTTAGCTCTGCAACAAAAGAAAATTTAGTGAGACGAGACAAACTAACATACAAATAAGTTCTCATATTACAAGAATCAATGTATGGCATCTTAGCTGTTGCTTTTTAAAAAAATCCATGAAACTGATTTTCTTTGAACAATTAGTCAAATCAAATAATTACCTCTATTTAAATTTGTTAACCATTATATAAAGAAATATATGCATCAGCACATTCTTACATAGATATACAGATATATATTATAGTTCACAAAAGTAAATAATGTCATAAGAAATAAGTTTATATGTGTTAACTAAATGTGAATAGGTAAAACAAAGATCACTGATAACATATATATATATATATGTATATATATATATATATATATCTGTATAATTTATAATAGAGTTCCACAGCTATATAATATAGACACTATAGATACGCACAGATATCTATTTATTTACATCTCTCATATATATATATATATATATATATATATATATATATCTTTTAAAAAGATAACATCCCCAGATTTACAAACATGTTTCTTCTATGAAAATAATTTTTACTTATCATTTTCAGTAGTAATTAAGCAAAAGATGCATTTTTACTGAAAATAACTTCTTAGTTAGCTTTTCAAGGTATTGCTCTTCCAATACAGAGTAAGTCTAGTATACATACTTTGCCTTATTTCAAATGTAATTTTTCCTCAAAAATAAATTTATAGAGCAGACTATGAATCTCCTTTCCTTGCTGTCTTCCATTAACATACTCAGTTATCCTGATGTCTGGTAGTATACATCATTTACATAGCCTAAAAGCCTTCGCCAACTCATGAGTTTGGCTTTGAGAACTAACTCTATAAGTAGGGTCTCACTACTGCCTAATTTATTTCCTATTAAAAATACGTGAATCCTTAGGTCTTTTTTATCTTTTATTAATTTTAGTGAGAATAAAAGATAAAATAGCAATAAGACAGTTTCAAAACAGGTTAGTAGGATAGTTAAAATAATTAATACATTGCATATTATTGTCTTCATATTAGTTATTCAGAGGAAAAAATGTAGACGTGACATCATGTCTTTTTAATATTAGTACAAACCTTTCTTCTCACTGAACTAACAGAAAGTAGCTGTATATCTATCCTATCTATACATATATATATATATTTTTGCTATAACATGAGCCTTTATTTATACCCCTCTTTTTTGTTTTGTTATAGATGGGTGATCCACTGCAGTTGAGAAGTACTATTTGGAGAAAACTTTAAAGGATATTTACACATTTGAAGCCAGTCTTAATGACTGTAGGTACTTGGATTCAGCAAAATGACTCAATATAGTCCAATAGTCCATAATAGTAGTAGGTTATAAGCAGAATTGACTGTTGTTGGAAGCTGTTGACTTGAGCATTTTATATCTCAGCATACTAATCTGATTCTACTTTTTATACCTCATGGTTAAACTTTTCTGTTGGGTGGTTCAGGGCAAGCTAAAGCAAGACCTGTATAACAAAACATGAAACTTTTATATCTCCCAAGGTCAGTCAAATCCCTTCAGGATTTACCCTGAAAGGATGAACAGCAGTTTGTAGATCTTTTGTCAGTGTCAGCCATATGGATTAGTCACAGCCATTGTTTGACCAGTTTGCTCTCTGTGAAAGCCTGAGAGAATGTTTTCTCTTTAGATGACTCTCCTTAGACACAGTGTGCATCATTGATCACTTTCCTCCATGGTCCTATAATCTCCTTGATCAGAAAATTTGGGACAGCACTGAATTACAGGATGTCATAGTTCAGGTTCTCTTATGTCTTGATTCCCCACTGACCTAGAAGGTCTAGGGTCAAAATAGTGACTATCATTGTAGCCTGTCTGTTTCTCCAATTTTTGGCCTGCTAACTTTAGTTGTTAAACATCCAGAAGAGAAACTTAATGATATTGTTGCACTGTACCCTTAGGTCTTGGGATAACCATCTAGTTCACTTCCTATCACCTACCCAAACAATTGGTTAGTGAATTTTTCAAGAACAGCACAGATAATGAACTCTTTGTGATATAGGCAAGCATAAGTCTAGTATCTTAATGAACACTAATTATCTCTACAAAAGTCAGTTGCTTAAACATTGTTTTATTTATGTAACGAAGACATTTATTCAGCTGACCTCAGTATAAAGAACTCAGATGATTTGAAATTAGCTCAATGCAATTAATTTGAACCATCTAGCAAAACATAGTATGCACTAGCAATGCATTTGTTTCACTGTTTGCATAAAGACTTTTCCCTAGGTTATGTGTCAAAATGTGACCATGTATTATCCACTTTGCCTTGTGCTGTAATCTATGGGAATATTCTAATACACTTTCTAGCTACTAAAAACATCCAACTGCAGAATCGCAGCACAATTGACCTTCTGTAAAAGGTTTTCAATACAAGGGAGATGGATAAATTTTGCCTTACATCCTGAACTGGCTGCTCAGTGGAGGTGCTTCCTATTTCAAAAGATTTCCTACAAGAAATCAGGATTTTGTGCACAAGGCCAATCATTGTCCGCTTTCATGTTGAGAAATGCCAGCTACCTGGAAGATTAATAGTGAAAATAAAGAAGGTATATGAACTAGTTTTATTTGTCCAACTCGAGTCAGGCTGAACTAAAGTGTGCATAATTAGCATGGGCAATGAGAGTTTGTCTAAAGGAGACAAATGGCTGCAGTGCAACTCCAAGCTGCGCAAATGAAAACAGTACGTCAGATGGAAAGAAGGAAGTTGTTTCACATGGGAAAATATTTCTTTGAGGATATATTTTACTTGCTTTACTTTTTAATTACAAGCACATTTCATTTTTAACACATTTTAATTATAAACACATTTTGAAGTCACTTAAGCAAATAGTTTCTAAACTGTGCTCAGCAGAAGCCTTCATTTGCCAGTTCACAAGAGAGGCACACTGGAAAGGGAGATGCTCGATTCCTTAGGCCTCTAAAGCAGCTTTCTGTCCTTTTTACTACATAGCCTGCTTCCATACAATATTTAAATGAAGTCTATGATTAAGAAAACTGAAACTATTTCTCTGAATAACTTCCCTTGTTAACACTCATGATTTTAGTTTACTCCAAGTTTTATTAGTTGTGAATCATTTGTTCTCATTATGGGCTGTGTGAAAATTAGTGGACATAGTTAGGATGCCTGCTCTACAAAGAAGCTTTTTGCAAAGATGAGACTTGAATTCAGACTGAAGAGTTCGCTTTTGGCATTCTGCTTAATCTGTTTGAAAAGCCTCTTCTTCCTTCCTCTTTAAATTTTTAGGAGGGCATTTCTAAGTGACTGGAATGCCTCAAAAGAAATTTTCGATTTAAAATATCACCTGGATTTCCTCTGCCCATGAAACAACAACAGTTGAATAAAAATGAGCTCCTTGAGTACTCTGCTATTTAATTTCAAACCTGGGAAGTCTGATGCTGTGCTTGATTTATTGATAATCTATGAGAGCTATTTAAATTACTTTGACTTTGCTTTGGTTAAAATCACTCTTTGGCTGTTTCTTCCTTCCTCTATTTTTTTGGTACTGAGATCAAACTGAAGGCGTTGCACTTGTGAGTCAGGCGCTTATGCTGCTGAACGATCTCCCCAGCCCATACAGTATTGATGGATATGGAAATGGTATTACTCCCTGGGCCCAGTTTGCCATTTCTTCGTGTAAATGTCCATGACTCATTTGTGAATGTAAAAGTTACAGCAAATATTATCAGCTTCCATCCAGTAGAACAGGACAAGTCCCATCACAACAACTAAGTGAAAAGCCTGGGGTGGGGAATGTGCTTTATAGTTAATAATAACAACCATATCTCATGCACTTAAAATGTGCCAAGGATATGCTATGAGACTATTGTTAATTTAAGACTGACAATAAACATCACAGTAGAGCTAACAGAGAAACTAAGGTAGAAATACAGATCCAAAAAATGAGTCCAATTTGATGAAGTGATTGTTGTCGCTTAGTACACTTAGTGTTTTCCCATTCACAAATGAAAGAAAAAAATGTGACGCACAAAACAGATCACCAAGTCTATTCATTGCTGTCGCAGTCACTTCACTCATTGCTCAGACATGATGCACAACATCCGCAACTTAAGGAAAAGAATTTACTTTGGCTCACATTTAGCTCAAGTTCTGCTGGCTCTGAGGTACAACTGCGTGGTAGATCTACGTGATAAAACTCTCAAAAAATGTTGTGTTGGTTTAGGGCTACACAGAACAAAGGAAGAGCCCTGATGACTGAAATTTTTTTGGCTAGGTTAAATATATTTGGGTGTGGTCACAAAGTCAAATGTTCACTGGATCATTAAACATATGAGAGAGGACATTGAATAACATTTTAAAACTCTGATGGAAGAGGCTTGCTGTAAGAAAAATAATTATGTTTGACTAAGAAATAATTCAAACATTCCATGAAGAAACATTACATTCTGAAGGTAATATTTGGAAGAGTGGAAGAGAAGACAGAACAAGATATAGGTGAAAGATGTACAAATTGGAAAGATTTTCATTTACCATCAAATTATGTTATGGTTTTCTATTAATTAAAATTTTTAAAATTCTTTCAACAAAGATGACAACAGGCAAGAAAAAGGGATTTAAAGCATTCTAGGTCCAGACCTATACACCTGACTATATGTTGAAACACTAAGATCCCACACCAGGATGGGTTCCCAGCAGACTCTGAATTAAGAGATTTCATGCAATAGGTCTTTGGAGGAGTGGTCTTGAAATCAATCTCCATACAGTATCCATAAATCAGGAAGAGGTATATCTACATCTATATCTGCACCCGTATCTGTGTCTATATCTGTATCTATCTACCTATGTATCTATACATATAGAGAGAAGGACAGAGACAAAGACAGAGACTTGGTTTCTGTGCATAGTTCAGGGTAGCCTTGCACTCACTATGTAGTCCAGGCTGGCACTCACCTCATGGTTGTCTTCCTGCCCCAGCCTCCTCAGTGCTGAAATCACAATCATGTACCACCACACCTGGCTAAGGGAACTTTAGAGTAGACATAGCCTTTCAGGGCTGTGCCTCTGTAAAGTGAGGCAGTTAGGACTTTATCGCTGCATTGACCTGTCATTGGATGAAGGCTGCCCTGAGGCAGAAGGCATAACGTTGGAAAGGATTCAACTATGAGTCATGTGTGCCCAGGTTCAGTGTTAAGTGGATAGGGGCAGGTGTTTTTGCATTCTAAAAGGAAGATGTCACTGTAAGACTGTAATCTCCACTACATATCCTAATAGAAAAATGGATGACCAAGAAGAAACTAATCCCCTAACCTAAATTAATGTAGTCAGCAAGAAATAAAAGCAACTAAATGGCAGAAATGCATGGTGGAAGAGAGCTGTGGATGTCGTGGTGTCCACTTAGACACTCATTGAACAGTGGCAGATATTTTGTTGACGTGGGATCATAAAGAGAGATGGTGCGGTTCAGCTCGCAAACTCAAGTGGATTTCACATGGAAAGCTCACAGAACTGGCTCATTAAAAAGATGGAAGTTATTGATCAGTACTTTAAACAACTGCTGATAGAGGCTATTATAACAATCACTGCATTTGACTAAGTAATTACTTAAGAGACATGCAGTTAAAACACGATGCTTTTATATTAAAATTTATTTATTTACATTTATATTTATTTTATTTATTTATGTATTTATTTTTCATTTATGTATTTGGTACAGGATCTTGCTCCGCAGCTCAGACTAGTAGTGATCTTCCTGTTTTCAGCCTCCCCAGCGCTGGGATTACAGGTGTGCACCCCCATGCCTAGATTTGTTTGTGAGTTTATCATACCCCTGGGGCAGGGCCAGCAAGGCATGCTGGTCTAACCCTGGTCCCTGTGCTTGTCAAAACAAGCATTTAGTCTGCTGAGCTATCTCGCTAGCTCTTGTACTACAATTTAAATAAGTCCCTTCTAAAAAGCAGGTGGTGTTTGTGATAGTGTTAAGAGGTAGGCTCTTTAGAGGGCCGTTAAGAGCTATTCCCTACAAGCCAGTAGACTGTGGACTGAAAAGTGAGCCCAACTAACGTGAATAGGAATATGGCTCTGATAAATGAAGTTGAAGGAAGCATCTTAAACCCTGTACCCCTTCTGCCATGTGACAACACAGCAAGAAGATGACAACCATTGGAAAAGGCCATAATCAGTTACATTTCTATTTTTTTATAAATTACTCAGTCCCATATATTCTATTATAGTAGTGCAGAATGGAATATGAGACCTTATTTATTTATCTGTGTATTTATTTACTCAATTCGCAACAATGTCTAAATCATTATATGGAAGGCAGTCGGTGATAAACTGACGTGGAGAGCACTAGATATGCCTTAGCGACACTATGTGCTAATACAACTGAGAAAACAATTTAGATAGATTTGATAAATATATGCATTAGCTCACTACCCACAATCCATTTGTGGTTGGTGTGTAAATGTCCACCCAAGCCCATGTGGTCTTAGGGCTTTTCCAGAACTCACTGAATCTAAAATGTATGATTGATTCTTGGTCCAATGCTGGGATTAAGAGTGAGTGATTGCGAGATCATTCCACTGAAGGGATTGGCACCAACCTAGTCGCACAGATTGGATACAAGTGACAGAAAGAGGCTTGTCTCTCCTTTTTACATGACTTGCTTTGCTGTCCTCTGACACTACAGAATGCTGCTTCTCAGTGATGTCCGTCTCCCTATCTGTTCCCCCAGCACTCTATCACAGGAGATTTTTGGGGGTGGCTGAATCTAGAGTACACTTCTGGGATTAAGATTGCTTTGACTAAAGATAGGAGGTTGCCAGATCACTCCACTAATTGGATTGACAGCACCCTAATCCTAGCAGTCTGAAAAAATAAAAGAGGACGAAAGAGTCTTGGTGCCCCCATGTCCTCTTGTTGCTTTTGTTACCTTCCACCACTCAGTCACCCCCTCTGTTTTGTACCACCTTGCCTTGGAGCCTGCCGACTAGGGACTGAAACCTCTACAAACTTTGAGAGAAAATAAATTTTCCTCCTTTCCCTTTAGGTGTTGGACATTTGGTCTCAGCAACAAAAGCAATGGACCTAAGACATCACTTTAACAGTGAAGATAAAGGAAAATGTAGATGAGTTCATGTCACTGTTCTGTCCACCCTCTGTGGGAGACAGTGTACCTGGAATCAGCCCCAGACTTCTAACCTTGATCTATAGCACCACCAGTGACCTTGCCTACCTTTGTCATCCCCCACGGGTAACTTCACCCCAGTGCTCTAGTTCATCAGTCTTCTTTCATCCTACCTCAGAGTGTTTATGCTGAAATAATCTTATATCTTATAAAACCAATGCATAACAAAATGAATGTCGTTGTCATTGTAAATCCAATGATTTATAGGTTGCATCTGCTATTCCTAGCACACATTCTCAGCTATCCATTGTGCTGTGTGGCTAAAAAGACTTGTCTGTGTGGCCTGAACCTCCCCCATCTTTTGGTCTCCCTTTTTGATTATGGCCAGCAAGGAGACACAAGTAGGACTTCTGGAAGTAAGCCAAGATATTTCCCTGCTTCTCTCCCAGCCAGATGTCATGGCTTGGCCCTATACAGAAGATGAAAATTCCACTGGTATCTCCCTCTTGGTAAAATCTACCAAGTCCTTTCAACCTTCAGACTTAGCAGTGTGGTGGCCCAGGGAAATAGCTAGCTTGAGGTTTATTCAGCCCTGAGCTCATCCACACCTGAGCCTTTTCTGAGCTCTGCTTAATTATATAGACGAATGTGTCCTTTGTTTTCTTCCAGATAGAGATTTATTTTTGGAACTGGATAACATGATTTTAATGTTTATCGAAAAAATAAGTCGTCAAGAATAAGGAGGAGCTTTGTGGCAAAGAATAGTGAAGAAATATTTGCTCATCCAAACACAAAGTCATACAGTTCAATTACAACACTAGAGCACTGACACAGAAATGACAAAGAGATAACTAAATCAAAATTAAAAGTCCACAAGAAGATTTTCTAGAACACATGGGATTGCTAGCACTCTCACAGGTTCTGCAGTGGCATCTCAGAGTGTGTGTATACCTCACCACTCTTCTGACTCCTGATGCAGCAAGATGGGAACAGTGATGACGAGAGCTATAGAAATAAAATGTTAACAGTCTCACATTAACTGAGATCTGGAACCGTTGTAGGAAAAGCAAATGTAAAAGAAGCCAACCATTAAAACTTCATGCAATCTCAGAAACTCCCAGGCTCAGAACTGTGTTTTACGATATCATTCCAACATGGGAAGACACCATCTGAAAAGTTCTTTGCTTATGAACATCAACATTTTAGCTAGTGATTGGTTAATTCAAAAGGCACATTGATTCTTTAAAGACTGATTCTAACAAGGAAAAGGTTTTATTTTCTCTTTTCCACTTCTAGTTCTGTGGTCTTCAGCATGCAAAACTATATTCATTTCAGCAGAGACCCCCAAACACCACTCAAGAGCGATAGCAACGTGGGCCACAAGTTGTCCGAGTTCTTGCACACTAGTTTTACCTCTTTCTCATATTAAGGGAAAAATTCCAGCCTTGGGTGAGCAGAGCCTAAAAATAAGTGAAAAAAATAAATATTTTACCCCATGTCTAAGTTTGCACTATGAATTTAACAATCTTTATTTTGAAGAAAAAAAAAAGAATACATGGGAATTTACTTCAATGAAGAGTGATTTTTTAATGGGGAAGAAATAATTTTAATCAGGCAGAAAATTTAGACTTGTATGGTCCACCAAATAAAAAATGAATTACCAATGGATTAAGAATTTAAATATAAAAAGTGAAATAGTAAACATTAGCTGAAATTTACAATAATATTTGTACAAATCTGGATTGGAGAATGCATTCCCAAGCAAAGTAAAAACTAAGAAGCAATAATTTTAAAATTAGAGGCATAAGTATTTATAAATTAAAATGCATGAAATGGAAAGAAGTACATCACAAGGACAACTGCAACATATAGTACATGTAAAATGCAATAATTATAAATATTTTTATAAGTGTGTTAAATGTGCAATGGAAATCACGACAAGATATATCAATTGATTTTTTTTTCTGGAATCAGGGATCAAACTCATGATCTTGTCTTTGCCAGGCAGGTGCTTATGTCTCTGAGCTATCTCCCTGGCCCCCATCAATTGAGATTAATCAGAAGCAAACAGGTAACAAGTATTTGAAATGCTTTAACAAGTATTTCAAACTTCTTAGTTAATAAAAACCATCATTTTTTACTCATACCATTGGTTAAAATTACAGGAATGGATAACATGTAGGTTCTAGTGAGAATTCTGGGAAATGCCATTCTTTTTTCTTTTCTTTTTTTTTTTTTTTTTTGGCTTTTTTTGAGATAGGGTCTCCCTGTGCAGTTCAGGCTGGCCTTGAGCTCACTTTGGTAGCCCAGGCTGGTCTCGAACTCGCACCGATCCTCCTGCCTCAGCCTCCCGAATGCTGGGATTACAGGTGTGCACCACCATGCCCGGCTGGAAATGACATTCTTAACTATTAATAGCAGGGCATGAAATATTACCAAAATTGCAAAATTAGAGACATATATCTATAAAATCTAAAAAAGAATTAACTCAGGAATCTCATGTTGGAGAATCTGTGAGATAGACCAACCAGCTTTAGCATATGAAGGTAAGGATTCTGTTGCATCATTGTCTGTGATGATAAAAGCTAGAAACTGTTGGTTTAATTCACCACAAGTGAAATTGAATAAATTCCAATTCGGGACTATATTGAATATTGTAAGAGCTGCGAAAATAATTAACTATACTTCTACTCATCTAGAGAAAAGCTTTTATACTTTGGAACTGCTGACATTTGAAGCAGAACAATTCTTTGTTGACCCAAAGGAAGGCACCCCTTGGTAGCATGCGATATCAGTCGGTATACTGAGCCTCCTCTACTCAGTAAATGTTCCTGGTATAGCTCTTCCCTCCTGCAGTTGAGACAGCCAAAGTTGTCTCAAATTACAGCCAAATGTGACGATTGCCCAAGTAAAAATCTCTCCCTGGTAGCAGCAACTTACTTACAGTGATGCTGTAAAATACTTCTGCATGAGACAAGGAAGTTGTAGCACATTAGATTTAGAATGAAAAAACTGTGTGAAACAAGTAATAGATTTTCCTCAGGAGGATGAAGCCTGGGTAGCAATGCTGTTACTCTGCAGAGAGGACTGTTGGTATTGGCGAAGTTGAAATTAGCACTGGAGGCATTTTGCTATCTTCAGTCAAGTGGAGGGCATAAACATGCAGAGCAATGACCTTTAATTTGGAGAAGCAGGACTACACTCCGAGGAAGCATCATCAGCATCCCCATCAACAGCAGCAGCCACCTCCTCTGCCACCACCTGTACTTACAAATGGGCAACAGGTCAGTAGCCAAAATGAACGTCTAACTACTGACCTGAAGAATTTTAGGAAGCCAGGAGAGAAGACATTTATCCAATGTAGCTGCCTCTTTGTGCACAATCTTCCCCCCATTCACATCACTGAGGAGGAAATGACAAAATTATGTGAGAAGTATAGGAAGGGCCAGCCAAATAGCTCAGGGGTTTAAAGCACCTGAAAGCAGGTGCACGGGCCAGGGGCTCAGTAGCTGGGCCTGCTGTGTCAGCCGTGCCCCCATCACACACTGAGATAGCAATTGAAACTGGGTGAGGTGGCACGTGCCTGTAAGTAATCTCAGCCCTTGGGAGGCTGTAAACAGGCAGGTCACTACAAGTCCAGTCTAGTAGTCAGACCCTGAATACCCTGTAGACCTTTCCCTAAACTAAAACAAACAAATAAATAAATGTTTGTTTGTTTTTTCTCCGTCGTGCTTTATTTGCTTTTTACATCTGTCACATGCAGACACACTGCCACACAAGCCACAAAAACCAGACATGTCCCAGTGACCCTAGCCCCACTGCTCCATTTGCTCCCTGGTGAGAATTCCTGCAAATGTCCATAAAGGCCACAGGCAGCATATGTACAGTTCTGTTATATCACATATATTACCCTTTTAGATATTAAATGCACTTTCTCTTAGAGATTTTCACTTTAGTATATATTTTAAAAATCTTGTGTTAACTTGCCTCTATCTTTTCCTTGGGTAAGAACATCCCAGAGATGACATTTTTGTATTTATGGTTCAGCTGTTCACAGCTGTTCTTGATAGGCCCAGTATAATCTTGGGAATAGGGTTGATGTATACTGAGGGTGTGACAGTAGCTCTTAGCCTTGCCTCTCCTAGGTAGTTATGCTGTGCATTTTTTATTGGTGTACCATGTTTTGTTTATCCCTGATACCGTAAAGTTGAGTTTTTCTGAGAAATGGAACAGTAATACAGCATTGACTTACTCAAGTACACTTTAAGCTTTTAAAAAAAGAACAAATGATAATAATAAAAACCGTGTGTGTGTGTGTGTGTGTGTGTGTGTGTGTGTGTGTGTGCATATGTAAGTTTGTATCTATTTGTAAACTAAACAATGTAGTCATCTTAGTCTTCTAAATGTTTACCATTTTTAATGTCTTATCAAATGTTATACTTTCTTTAAATTACAGTTTTAAAGAAGTAAAAAAGACAAGAAAATTGAGGTTTATTGAAGCAAAATTTGATATTAAAGTATTTGCCCAATCTTGAATAACTATATCTGTTAATCAGAGTAACAGATTTGATCATAAAAATAGAAAATATAGCAACCATTGTTAATTAGCTGTTCTTGTTATGAAAGTCTGTAACATATGCATTGTTATATGTTACCCTGTTTCTGTCTTTGTTTCTGCTATATGTTTTTGCTTTTGTTTTTAATCTTCAAAATATTTTTCAAAAAGAATAAGTTGCAAGGTATTCATTATTCTGTCACCTCTGTGGGGTAAAAATAAAGGGAAAGGAAAAAGATTAACAACATCTTTGTATTTACTTTTCTTATTCTACCAGTTTCAATGGTAAATATTATACTTTCAAAAAATAGTTAAGAAAGAAAAATAATTTTGTTATTTAACAACAAAAACTACACGGCAGTCAGATGTTGTGCTAACTGAAAAAACTACTTAAACTTTTGAAGCTTCAAATTGTTACATTCATAAAAATGAGATAATAAAAGCACTCACAGTAAATGTTATTGGACTTTTATGTTATTCTATTTTTCTTTTTCTTTGTGGTATTGGGGATTGAACTCAGGAACTTGCATTTTCAAGGCAGGCACTTGAGCTATATCCCCAACCCTATTCTCATTGCTTTTAAGCCTGTAGAGTGACAGAGCATCAGGGTAGGGGCATGTGGCAAGGCAAAGTGCTCATCTCACAGGCAAGAAAGGAAAGGAAGAGACAATGGCTCCACAATGTCTTTTGAGGACACTCTGCCAATAACCTAAGACCTCCCCCTGGGACCCACCTCTCTGTGTTACTATCTATAACCTCCCAATATTTATTTACCATTTATACCATAGATATCATTTTCCTCCCTTTATTGTGGTTTCAGGATTTACAAAACTAATAAATATGCAAATATTTTATTCTTGCTGCTCAGCAGGATGGCTCAGTGGTCTAAAGCGACTGCTTGGGAAAGCTTGGGTGGCTGCAGGGACCACAGTTCAATCCCCGGCACCACATGCTGCGCCAGCCCTGCCCACAGGGCAGGCTGAGCCGGCCATAAAAATAAAATAAACAAACAAAAGTTCTGAAACAAGAAAAAAAAATTTAAAAATTAAAAAAATACTTTATTCTTAATTTGTTTTAAATCAGAACATAAAATTGTACATATTTCTTGTATATAATGTTTTAAAGTATATGCATAATGTACAATGGCTAAATCAAGTTTATATCTATTAGGTAAGCTATTGTTTTGTGGTGAGAACACTCAAAATATGCTACCAGCATTTAAAAAATATATAATACCTTGTTGGTGACTATAGTCAGTGTGATGTAAAGTACATCTTTTTAAAATTCCCCCTCCTGAAAACCCCACCGCTGGGAGCTGAGCCTGCGCACCCGCTGCGGGTAAGGCCCTGCGCCCCTCTGCCCTGCCTCTGCGTTCCCGCGACTAACTTCCTGTTCCAGCCCAGCCCAAACCCCACCGCTGGGAGCTGAGCCCGC
>PVJA010008894.1:18044-62731 GCA_004027025.1 Myocastor coypus | reverse complement strand
AATATGTCAACTTTCAAAGAAAAAAAGGGGGAAAAGAAAAAAAAAAAGTAATGTGGATTTAGAAAGGTTAATGTTTAGTTGTTTGATCAATCTTATATACCTATATGTATTAATCTAAACTGATCCGATGATGAAAATATGTAATATAACCATTGTTAAATTTAAACAATAAAAGAATTGGAAAAAAAATAAATAAATAAAAATGCTTTGCAAACTAAAGTTCTCTTCCAAGGCAGTTGTCGTTTTATCACTCATTCTCTTGGGAATAGAATAGGATGTACGAAATGGCTCATGCCATGAGCCGTTCCTTGGCAGCTTGACAGAGGTCTAGGTTCTCCTTTAGTTCCTTTATTTATTTGCTTATTTACTTGCAGTACTGGGATGGAACCCGCAGCCTATGCACTGAGCTGCCTCCCCAGGTTTCGTTTTGAGACAGGGTCTTACTAAGTTGCCCAGACTGGGACTGAACTTGTCATTCTCCTGCCTTGGCCTCCCAGGGTGCTGCCTGGGGTATCACCTGTCTCGCCAGATGGCTTTGGTTGCTCTAAGGGCCGTTTCACAGTTGCAGTGTTAACCACCAAAACAGGAAGGTGTGGGTAGGGGTGGCAAGGTGCATCTGGTGCTAGCAGCTCAGGTCCTTAGGGGCAATGATGTTTCCCCAGAAACTGCTGGTTGGCGCGCCCTAGATGCTATTGGCCAGGCTGCATCACCGATCAGCCAATCAGTGGCACAGCAGCGGAGTCTAGGCGAATCAAAGTTCATCTGTAATCGAATAGAGCAAGTGTACGAAACTTGGATCTCTGCCACCAAGGCCGGTGGGAGGGCCATGTGAGGCCACTACTCTGGCGCTGCAGTGTCCCCCTCCCCTCCTGCAGCGCCTATCCTCTTTTCCCCAGGGATAATGCCCCACACAGCCGCAAGACCCACCTCCATCTCGCCGCCTGCCTGTCAGCTATAGACAGTTGGGCAAGCTGAGACCCTGTGCCACATAGGGCTGGGAAAGAGGATTTGAGTAGGGCAGCCAGTGCTAGGCGCGCGGCGGCTACCGCCACCCTTGGCTGTGCAGCACACTGCACCTGGTCCCACCAGGCCCCTGTGAGCTGGGGAAATCAAGGAGAAGGAAGCAGCCTTCTGGCGGGTGACCCATAGCCTCTGCAAGCTTCTCCCCGCTACTGCGGCAACAGCGGCTGGGCCAGCCACGCAGTTTCCAGGAAAGGTGGAGTCCAGGCAGCAGACTGAAGGGGACCAGGGGAGAGAATGCTGCGACTGGCCGCGCAGGCACAGCCAGGGGCACCTGGGCCTCCAGGGCTTCTCTCCCCTCCTGAGAGGCTGGAGGGATGACCCTGCTCCTGCCTTGGGCACCACGGCAGCTCATCTCTGATGCCATCCATGTCTCCTCCCTCATCCACTCTTATAAGTACCTTCTCCATGCCCACAAGAGGCTTAAATCTCCAAGTACCTCAGCTCTTGAGTTGAGCATGTGGCATTTACCACGCAAAGATAAAAATGTCATTTCTCAAGATATAAAGTACACAGCTGGGTGTGGTCTCTCTCTCTCTCTCTCTCTCTCTCTTTCTCTCTCTCTCTCTCTCTCTCTCTCTCACACACACACACACACACACGTAATCCTAGAACTCAGGAAGCTGAGGCAGGAGGCTTGCTGAAAATCCGAGGCCAGTCTGGGCCGCATGGTGAGTTTAAGGTAAGTATAAACTACTTAGCCACACCTTGCCTAAGAGAAACTAAAAAGGAAAACTTCGGAAACTTCTACAACTAGCAGGAAAAATGTGCTACTTTCACCTTCCTGAATGTGAAGGCATTTCAGTGCCAAGTTTTATATTTAGAATTACATGAATTATGCAGAGCCACGGGCTGGTGAATAGCTTCCAAACACTAGAAATTCCATTTCCTTTCTTTTGGAGAACAAGTTCAAGGTCTTTACCACAAGTCACATCAGGTCTCAGAAGCAAAACCCCGTTCCTACTGGGACAGTAAGGTCTTTGGGCTTGCAGCTCTTAACTCTGCAGGCTGGATCTCCTCCTCTGCCTATTTCCCTCACAAAAATCCCTTCCTTGCTGCTCTCTGAGGGCCTCCAACACTCCAGGCACAGCACCTGGCGATGCTGGCTACCTCTGTCTTAAAGATGCAAAGGAGCCAGGCAAGGCTCTCAAAGAAAGGCTGACAGCTGTGAATGGCGGGCAGCGAGGGCGCAGGTTGGAGTGGAGCACCGGAGCTCAGGCACTGCAAGTATGGGGACAGTAGAACTCACGCTTTCTGTAAACCCGGCAGGGGCGGAGGAGCACAGTGCTCCTTTTCTGTCTCGCTTCCCACCTGTTTTTTTTTTTATTCCATACTGACAACAACTAACTTTCTCACTGGGCACACAACAGAGCAAGGCTGAAGATTTGCTAGGGACCGAAGTTGGGACTCCAGCCCTGCTTTGGGCTCCTGGTGGGATGGGATCCCGACAGCCTCGGCTACCTCTAGTGCTGCAGATGGAACCCACAGCCTCACACGTTGGACAAGCTGTCCACTGCTGAGATGACCTGGGACTGTATTTTGAGAGAGCTGAGGTGCTAAGGCCAGAAATCAACTTGTGATCATGCTGCCTCTGCCTCCTGATTTGCTGCCATTATGCCGGCTAAGACCTCAAATTCCTTGGTGCTATGGTGCAAAAACCCTTGGACACTAGATGCAACCTGGTGTAGGATTTTATTCACTGTCCATTTCCTATCTGGAAATAAGAAAAAAGGAACTTTTACAGTTGAAATCTCTCACTCGCTCCTGAATCTGAAATGAAGGCATGCTTCTCACCTACTAGTTCACAGGGCAAAACCAAGATGTATTTCATTTCTGTATCCAAAAAGATTCTCTGAATTTTTAAATTGGTTAACTACCTCAACAGCTAAGAGAAACACATGCAAGTAATCTTTAGGATTTGGGGATTATTGTGTTTAAAGAAGGAAGAGGAAATTATGGTAGACTTTACCCCATTTAGCAAATGTACTTAATTTTGGGCATTTAACTGATTTGGATAAATGGGAATGGAGAGCTGGTTTTCGTCCCTGTAACTTCATCAAGTAGCCATTCAGTGTCACCAGCAACAAGCCAAAATTTTTTACCAGGGTACCCACCATCCCCCAAATAAGGGTTCTGAAATCCCAAGAGTCAATGAGTCAAATACCTATCAGCATGAAAAATACAAAAATCAGTTGGGTGTGGTGGCGCATGCCTGTGATCCCAGTACTCGCGAGGCTCAGGCTGGAGTATCACTGAAATGAGGCTGGCCTGGGCTACATGGTTAGTTCAAGACCACCCTGAACTACATAGCAAGACCCCAACTCACCTCCCGCACCCCAAAGCTTCTATGTGACTTATGTGACAGTATGAAATCCAATTTTCTTAAAAGTATTAGGAAGCTCAAATATATCCAATGAATGGCAATTGGGGGCAATCTTGCCAAAGCACAAGGGTTCTTTGAACAGGTGGGGAACAGCTCACTGTAACAGCTCCCAAGCAGCCACCCACTGGGACCATGCACTGCATCTGGGCTAGCCCTGTGACTCCCCTTAACCTAAGGCATACAGCAGTGACAATGACCCTCGGCCAATGCCCTATGTCTTGGTGACTTGCACTTCTGTGCTACTGGGAGCCCTCACTGTCCCACAGATCTGTCAGAACCAATAGCTCCAACCCAATCCCTGGTCCTTACTAGAATGGGGCAAGTCAGGGAAAGGCAAAAGGCCTGTCATGGTCTACAGATGCTCTGATTAAAAGCAGCCCTGGGGACACGTCCCTTTGCTGGGCATCCTGGATGACTAGTGGCCAGAAGGTGCCATTTTTCTGCAAAGCGGCTGCCTGAAGCAGGTGAAAGTCCTCTCAGGGCACTGGGAGTTGGCCTCTCAGGACAGAGCACATGCACACCACATTCTGGTGAAGGCTGTGTGCTGGGGGCATCTACACTGCCTCCCTAAACCTGTCCCCTTTCTGCTGGGACAGGTACCCGGTCTACAGTGGAGGTTCTTCAAGTTTTCTGTGTCTTCCCAACAGCCCACAAAGATGGAAGCATCCAGTCTGACTAGGTCCCCTGCACTATGGTCAGCAGCAGTCCCTTACCCACTCCAGTCTGAGGCTGTCCCCAGTGAT
Source organism: Myocastor coypus (assembly GCA_004027025.1). Taxonomy (NCBI): domain Eukaryota; kingdom Metazoa; phylum Chordata; class Mammalia; order Rodentia; family Myocastoridae; genus Myocastor; species Myocastor coypus. Next base: position 58,585 of record PVJA010008894.1, on the reverse strand, counting down.
CCTGAGGGGAGGTAGCATCCCTGCCACGCTCTGGCCACGAGCAGAAAGCAGGGCCTAGGGCCTTCTCTTTTCCTGACCACAGAAAGGCTCTGCCTTACATCTGGGGTCATCAAGCTCCTCCCATATTCTGTGGCTGCTCCCATTTGTTCCTAACTGTGACGACTTTGCAAGCCATTAAAAGCGAAGAATAAGGTGACTCAAGTCCTGAGAGGTAAAAATTTATTGATTTCTATCATATCAGCATGTTATGATATGGTCACGCTTGCTCATACAGCTGGCTTCTGAGAGCCAAAAGATGGTTTTCTTTTAAAAAATAGTTTTCAGCAGGAAGAAACATTTTAAAAACACATTTCCATACTGAGGGGGAATTATGAACAGTTGGTTCCCCCAGGTCAGGAGGAACAGGGCTGGTCAGCAACAGATCTCCAAGTGCTTCGATCCACTTGCAGGCCTCAGCGCAGTGCATTCTGTCTCCACAGAAAGTTCTTCCTCACCACACAGCAGCCTAGTAAGTCCACATTGAAGGAGAGGTAGACTGAACTGCAACTATTTAAATTATTTGGCAGAGTGTGCAAGATAAAGCAACACACTGATGGAACATACTTGACAATCAGGTAACTAAACATTCAATGCTTTAAACGCATAAAACACAATCTTAGTGATGCTTAGACCCCAGTTAGTTTTGAGAGATGAAAACATTAGGACAACTTCCCAAACTGTACTCTTCTGCTGCATTTCACGAATTTGTTCTTGTCAAGTCCTTCAAAATTGAAAGTTCACTCCGTGGGATGGATCTTAATTAATGCTTTTCCTATGCCTTAAAGCCCCCACCAAGGTCAACAGCAGGGGTTTTCTCAGACCCAGGGTTAAATTAACTGCAAGATGTTTATTCAACACTAATAGTTAAATAGTTTAATATAAAGTGAACCGTGGCAGTGGTGTGCTGGAGATCTCCTCTACTGGCTCCCTGGACCCAACTGTTCAGTTTTAGAATTTTCCAGCAGTTGTTACACAATTGCTATTATTAAATCATATAAACTTGAATTAGTGCTGAAGCTAAAAAGTGCTTTTATACAATGTTAACAAGAACTTGGGACTGGGAACTAGCTCAGTGGCACAGCTAGTGTACAGGAAGCGCTGGGTTCAGCTCCCACACCAGGAAATGGAGCTTAAAAGATCCCATAGTACACCAATGAGTTCACTGGGAGATGAGTTAATGGATCAGGAGGCGACATCATCACTGAAATACAACCAAAGGTCAGTTGCAAGGTTTAGCAAAAAGCAACCAGGTACCTGAAGAGAATCAGGGGGCTATGTGGAATTTAGAATAAAATACTTGTATTATTATTTATTATACATCCTTGTTATCAGGAAAATCTATCACAACTTCATGTACACTTGTACATATAGCTTTTTTTCAGGCCAGCAGACTGCTAAGCACTGACCAGCACACCACTGATGGGTACGGAGGGCAGTGGGGAGCACGCCTTTCTGAACATGAAGGAGTCAAGTGTCACTGCTCCTGTGGTTCCAGCTGCGTGAGTGAGCGGCAGCCCACTGCATGGGGCTTGAGCCAAGTACTGTTAATGCCCAACAGAACTCTGCACAACACAGACGTCCTGGCCCCATTAGGAAGAAGTAAAAACACTGTACTTGAAAAAAGAAAATCAGTTTTATTTTCTCTGGGTTAAAAAAAAAAAAAAATAGAACCAGCTATCTATTTCCTTGCTTTTGGTTCATATCTCAATTTCCAAAAAGGGGATCTGGTTCCTAATATAACCCCAAATGCATTCATAAACCAGATCCACGTGTGACCAGCCCTTTACAGTATCAGTTACAGCTGCCACAGCCTTTACATCCATTCTCATCACACATTACAACATGCAGATACAGAGAAGATCAGCAAGCTGAAGTAAACATTACAGCATCAGGAAAATGAAAATCCACCTTTACAAAATAAATACAACTTTATAATAACTGTAAAGAAAGTGAAAGCACTTAATAAAAATAATGACAGTTGCACGTACAACTATATCATTACCCAATCATAAAAGAAGTTCCTGTAAAATGCATAGACTCCTTACATGTAAAGAATTTGTGCACCACAGTTATGTCAACAGTTTTACACAATAAAATAAAGCAATGCAGATTGTGTGCATATTTTCCAACTAGAATACAATGTTTTGCTCTTAAAGCATTTTTAAAAATATTCAATGTAAAAATCCTCAGAAGGAAATTTTGCAGAAAACTCCACATTTTATCTTCCATATGGCTACAGTCCCCCTTCCCCAACAGGGTCGGCATGCTCAGCAGCAATATTTCCAGGGTCCAGCTCCTAGTTGTTGGGGACTGATATGAAATGATTCCAATAAAGCACCAAGCAATGAGTGCTCCAGAGTACGCTCGGCCCTTAGTGATCAAGAAATTTGCAACTTAGGTGGTTTGGTCCCAAACACGTTAGGTTCTACCTCTTATAACATGAACCATTATACCTGGTACCCAGTGGTCCTGCAGACTCTGCCTGGCATGTTATAGACTGAAAGCCTATAGTACTGCAAGGCCATGATATATATATCTTCTAAATTTCTATCTATCCCTGTGGGCCAGAGCTGAATATACACACAATGGTAACTCTGGAGGGAAGTCCTGTGTAGTGACTTCAAAAACAAAAACAGTGAACTCTTCCTATTCAGTAGTGCAAATAAAACATTTTCTTTTTAAATATAAAAATACAAAAAAAAACTACCCATTATTAAAGACTACTTTCTATGATTATAACCAGGACCAACTAGTTCAGAAGAGTCTTTGTGGAAGTGATTGTCAAGAATGTCACAAAGACAAACCCACATGAGCAACATGAGACTGAGTGACCCTCTCTACACCCGCCCAGAGGGACAACCACCAGAGAGACCTTCTGGGTCACAGTGGGTAACCCAAAGTTTCGGTTGCACAAAGGCTGAGAACAACTCAGGCCCCACCAATTCTTGATAATCCAGGGACCCCTTTTTCAGCCCATGGACTGCTTGAGCTTTGGTGTTTCCACGTCCTTTCACTACTCCATAACACAATCATAAACACGTAGGCAAAAGAAATTAATAAACAATTCATATCGTTTTTAAATTAGTAAGCATCCTTCCAGAAGGAAAAAAAATGTTTGATGAAGGAAATTCAAACTCCCACATAGAACTGAATTTTTGGCATTCCTATGACTTAGTAAGTTTCCATTTATGAAGTAAATAATTATGTCAATCTCTAGTTCCTTCACCATGGAAAATTAAGCACTGGTTATAATATCAATGACTACTTAATAATATAGATAGGAACTCACAGGTATCTTTTGAAACATCTATTTAAATTCTTGACTGACTCGTTTGTCCCCCAAACATCATTTTCCACTCTGTGGATTTTTTTTTCCATTGCGTGTGGGTGTGCCTGTCACATGTGCATCTCAACATCACAATCCTTTCTGAAGCTAAGGATGAGCTGCTGCTCTGGTCACTTTTGCAGTCACTGGGCCTCAAACGCTATCACTCACTGACGCCAGGACTCCAGCAGCAAGCGCAAACTTGCGCTGCCCAGGTGGGCCTGAGAATGGGCAAGCTCCTATCCAGCGCCTCTGCAAACTGGGGATAGTTTTGTCGCCTGTCTCTGCCTTTACAAAGCAAGGAGTTTTATTCAGCTCTGCACAGTGACGTCTTGCTGCCCTCCTCCTCAGTAGCCATAATAGAACAGATTCTCTCTTTTATTTCCCAGTGCAAGAGCATGAACTCTGGCTCATCAAGAAAGTACTACCGATGTTCTCCAGTGCTAGACAGCACATGTTCAGAAAGAAGAGGAGGAGGGCAGGCCCAAAACACATCGGTTAGCAACTCATAGATCTCTATGTTCAGAAACCAACTCACACAGGTGTGGTAGGTATTTGTCACTCTGGAGACTACAGAAAGGACACTGCACTGGAGAAGTAGAACATCTTGCAGGAGAGTTTAAAGCGCATAGTGGACTCAACCATGGCAAAGTGGCCAAGCCACGTGTACATGTGCATGGAGGCCTTTTTTGGGATAGAAGTGGCCACACTGCCTCAGGCTGGCTTCTCGATGAGGACCAGCCTAGTAGCTAGGACTGTGCACACTTACTTGGCAGGGAGCAACTGCTGCCCGGGTGCTCACGAATGCCTCAAACAACAATTTCAACTCATCCTGAATCTGACTGGTGTTTGCCAGCCTCAAACAGAAGTGTGGGACAGCTTTTCTTTGGCTTTCTGTCATCTGGTGAGACTGGCTTCACTCACTGTCACTGCAGAACACATAACTAGTTACTCAGGTTTCAACAACATTGCATTCTATAACAACTGTCACGAAGTCATTTGTATTAACACTGTAGCTGCAGTTTAGCAGCAGGAAATATTCCATGAGGTATTTCAGTTAACATAGCCTGCTGTTCCATGTATTTCTCAGAGCTGTCTTAAAGATGAAGCTGTGTGGGCTTTTATTTGGTACTGCTCCACCTTTCCCACACAACCGGGGAAAATTCACATCTCTTCAGGTTTTTTGGTTTAGCTGAAAACAGAAAGCATTAGCCTTTTTGTTTCACAGCCTACTTCTCAGAATTATTATTTGTGAGATTAGTGACAACAGGAGTCTACAGCGCTCTTAGCACAGCAAACTGCCACTGACAGAAATCTTGACAGCCTCAGTCCTCAGCCAGAAGACATCTTTGATCTAACACTAACACCAGCACTTTCTAGTAGGAGTTTGGTTTTCCTGTGAGGTAAATCAGATGCACATAGTAACAAATAAAGAAAAAGTTTCCTGGAAAGAACTGAAGTTTGGCTTTATCCTCTTCACCAGCAGATGGCCGAGGCTAGAAAGGCCTGTGCTGCTCCCTCCTGACCATGCCCACATGGAAGGGAAGGTGTGGATAGCACATGGGACTGGCCGGGATTGGCAGCTAAGGTGTGAGTGCTCACCACTATTCCAGGCCAATGTCTGGCTCTAGCTCCTAGTTTCCTAGTCAACTAGTTATCTTCCATAAGCTGATCATGTAAATGTTTTGTATTAATTGCGTCAACCATCCCCAAATACATTTAGTTCTATGTCAAAATGGGGAGGGGGCTCGAACTACAAATGAGGCATCATAACAGGAAGGGTATAAAACAGGTGGCACTGGAAGCACCTATGGGTGAGTGGGCAGAGACAGGAAGTCTCTGGGAGCTGCTTGCTGCTGAGGCTCACTTGTGTTTTCAGGGTACGTTACTATCCTTGGCTATATCTGCATCTGATAAAAGTGCATTTTGTAGAATACAATTATTGATCTATGATATGCCTTCTACACAAAAGGAGAAAATAGGCCTCCTCTGCCTCCGAGGAAGGGAAAGCACTAGCACATGTAAACACGGTGCTGGGCTGCACTGGTTCTGAGACATGGCCTGTGCCAGGAGGAGCACAGTGGACACTGCCCACCCACCAGAGAAGGCCCAGGGATGGGGCTGGAGTTTGATCCATTCTTCTGGAGGTGGCCCAGCTCTGCTCACTGTGACAGCAATGGCACAGGCTGTGGGAAGGCCCCGCAGTGCCCAGCTCTAGAGATGCTACCTGCAGGGAGGAGCGTGGCCCCCATGGTGAAGCCCAATGACCAACGGCAGCTGGTGGCCACAGATTTTCTTCTGGTCTCCAAGGATGGTTTTATGATTTCTGCTTCTCCAGAAGTGATGTTTGCTTAAACATGTGGTAGAGTGTATCACTTTAAGACATGGAAAGTTCCTAAAATATATTAGCAGGTCATTCTATTACTGATCCTTTTAGTAGAGTTTTAAAATATCCCAAAGAGGGATAAACAGCAATTCATCCACTGAATCTCCTTTGTTTTTTTATATATTCTGATTTGCACATGTAAATAATGCACACTTACGAGAGTCTGAACTCCTATGACAAGTCTGAGTCAGCATCTAAAACAGGCAATGGTAAAAATATTGAATGATGCTGTACCACATATAGCCTGACAAAAATGCGAAAGACTGTATGAAGAATATCCACGCGTTGCTGAGGGTCATCTCCCGCGAAACAGCTTCCTTATGGCCCTTGGGAGGCGGGAAGGCTCCTAAAAGACAACACAGAAACGTTTCCCTGTGGGGGCAGGTCCTAGAATACAAGGTGGATCTTAATTTAACTTGCATTATGGTCTTCTGTGACTTGGCCTGGCTGTTGATGAGAGGTCTTGTGTGGAACTCCACCCATTTCTAGTGCCCAGCACGGCCCCTCCCCCCCCCAAGCCCAGCCTTTGCCTATGCCCCTCCTCCATGGCAGGACAGCATGCCCACAACCCCCTTCCTGCTTCCAGTTTGCTTCCCTCTGGAACTCCCCTCTCTGCTGCTTTCCTCATCCTCCTCCCATCAAACACAAGGAAGTGCTCTGCTGCCCGCTGTTCAAGGAAGCTCCAGGGACTCTGACCCATGCTGCGATGCTGACGCTAAGCCCCCTCTGGTTGCACAGCAGAATTTACATTGATCTCTTTACTTAAAAGATGATTTTTTTCTTTGCCACCAAAAATGGTTATGTTATACTGACATTATTTCCAAGAGGCAGAATGGTTATGGAATATATTTTAATAATAAGAAGGAGGAAAACAAAGTAAAAGATGTCTCCACATTTTCTCCTAAACGTAGCTTCCAGCAATACTAGCTGAGGTCATCTTTACTCGCTCTGCTTTGTAGTCCCTGCACGGCAGATAATCCCCAGGATAAGCTGCTCCAGAGGGGATTTGTCGCTCACAAGCATGTACAGAGCACACCTTTAAGTTTCAAGGTCTAACATGCAAACAGCGCTCCTAAAAAGAGACTTTCTTCACTGTTGCTACAATTTGGGCCAAAGAGCCCAAGGTAGGGGACTGAGGTGGCAAAGAGGGCCCTGCTTAGCCTCTTACTGGCCACAGGCTTCTAAGCCTTCCATAGTCACCCTCAGATCCAGCCCCAGGACAATGCTTTTTACCTCCTCTCCTTGTTTACTGCTAGAAAAACAGTAAATTATGAAAGTACCGTGATGCCAGTCATCTACCAGTGCTAACTTCCTTCTTCTTCCCTGTGTCCTCCTTCAGTCACATCATAGAAATTTTGTTTTGTTTTGTGACTTAGAAGATCAAATCCAGGCTTCTACCTCACTAGCCCTTTTTAGTAAGATGTTGAGAGAAACTCTCACTACGTAGCCAAGGCTGCCCTCCAATTTGTTACCCCTGCCTCAGCTTCCCAAGTAGCTGGGACTACAGGTGTGTACTACTGTGCCTGAGGCATTTTATAGAACTTTCAGTTTGTATAGAACAGATAATATTAAAAACAGAAGGCAGCTTAGGATTAATAGACTTTTTTATTCAAAGGAGAAAACACTGTTTGTATCCATGAAAACTTAAAGTGAATATACCTGTAAGAATGCAGTTTAAAATGATCTCTAATGACTATATAATAAATAATCAAGTGAGATGTCAAAACATGAATGTTCCTGGCTACTTCATAAAAAGCCCCATAGCTGTATAGACTGACTGTGGTTGTTCACAGACTGGGCCCTCCATGTGGCCACCTACTGGCCCTGTCACCTTTATCTGCAGCCTGGCGAGAGCCTTTCCATGGAATGTACATCTATGTTTATAAGAATTCTAAGCTGAAAGTATTAAATACAAAACACTGATTTCTTTGGGTTACCAAAAATCAAATGGTTCACTCCCCTAACACAAGCCTTTGGAATTTCCACTAACCAGAAATGTGTACAACAGAAAAGACTGTACCTGTTTCATAAAAATGGGCTAACAGGTCTTCCTTTTCAATAAATCGTTGATAGAGCCAATTGGTGAGGTCATCAGTCTCCAGGGGCACATCCTTAATTGGAAAAATCCTGTTAAGAGTCAGGAAAAAAAGACAAAAGCTACTTTAATTTAGAAATGAAAGGCACTCAGGATCACAACATGGCTTTGGTAATGAAAAACCAAATAAATTTACTGAACCATGTTTTGCTTTTGCAAGGTTTGAATTCACTTTCAAAGGCATGCAGACTTTTAAAAATTCATTATGCAATCGAATTTGTTTATGCATTCATTTTAGCATTCACTAACTTATTATGTGTTAAGTCCTGTTCTACATGTTGAAACTGTCCTGTATCTGTGAATAATTACTGAGAAAAATTATGTCTTTGGTCTTTGTACATCCATGTGTTTAAGTGGGAACTGCACTTGGACCAGATGAATTTTAAAATATAGCTAAATCAGAACCTGTTCAGTCATTCAGTTAAACACTAGGCTGCATAATGCATCTTTGCAATGCTTTTTGGTGGGAGTCTAGAAGCCAGATCATTAGTCAGGTCAGAGACACCAGCTTCGTGATCAGAGGCAAGTGTTACTGATTGGAAGAGGCTGCAGGAATGCTATTCTGAAGATGCTGGTCCCGGGCCCGGTGGGATGGCTCTGTGGTCTAAAGCGCCTGCTTAGGAAAGCTTAGGTGGCTGCAGGGACCATGGTTCAATCCCCGGCACCACATGCTGCGCCAGCCCTGCCCTCAGGGCAGGCTGAGCCAGCCATAAAAATAAATAAACAAAAGTTCTGAAACAAGAAAAAAATAAAATAAAATGAAGATGCTGGTCCCACATCTGAGTCAACAGGAAACGAAGCTGGGATGACTGTTTATGTGAGGGGGAAGGGCAGCATTAAGACTGCGCATCCACAACCCTGGAAAGTGCCATGTTTCCCAGTGTGTGCCTGCCTCTCTCTTTTTCTCTGTCTGTCTCTCTCTTCTTCCTTTCCTTTCTTCCTTTCCTTTTTCATTTATGTATCTGGTATAAGGTCTCACTATGCAATTCACTCATAGTGATCCTCCAGTTCTCAGCCTCCCCAGCATTGGGAGTACAGGTGTGTGCCACCATGACCCGATTCATTCTCTAACTCAGTGCACCCTGGGGGCAGGGCCGGCCCAGCCCAGGGATTGAGCCCCTAGTCAAAGCAGGTGCTTAGTCGATTGAGCTATTTTGTAGCCTCCTCCACCCCCAGTGTATGCATTTCTTTGTCAAATGTGTAAAAGGTACATAGCTTAAAGCCTGCAAAAGGGCTGTAGAAAAATGTTCTTCTCCCTTTGTTTCTTCCTCCCCATAGGAATCAATGTTCCTCCTTTAGCTAAGCACTTGGCACTTAGCACCGTATTTTTTCTTCAGTTTTGGCCTTAGCTGTCTTCCTGCACCTTCTCCTCCTGTTCGCACACGTGCACATCCTCTGCAGCACAGTCCCCATGCAGGTATACAGAAATTCACAGTGATAAGAAAACCCTGTTGATCGTGGTAAAGCATGGCTACTTTTCCCTTCTGGTTCAATTTTTAGTTTGCCACCTTGCTGTTACTTTGCTTAGTTTTCCAGATACATACAACCAATTCAATCACAAGCTAACACAGCTGTCTAGAATCAATTTCATAGAGTGGTTCCCATCTTAGAAGACCAGGCAAAAAGTGTTGTAGGCTTGGTAGGTTATCTAGTCTCTGCCACCACCACCCAACTGGGCCTTACGGTATGAAAGCAGCCAGAGCAACACAAGACACAAATGTACAGAGCCATGTTAAAGCCAAACTTAACTTAGAACTTCACACAGACTTTGAATTTGATGACTATATTTTTCAATCCATGAAGTCCCTTCACTGTCATCCTGGTGTTGCGTTCCCCACACAGCCCATCTGTAACTCTCATTGTGACAGAGCAAGTCCCCATCAAAATCTCATGCTTCTCCTGAGGTCTTCTCTCCAAAGGCCACAGGATGGAGGCCTGGTGCTCAGGGGGCCCTGCTGAGTTCTTTTAACTCTCTGGAAATGCCTGTGAGGGAACTGAGGGGCTTCACTTCCTCTGCTTTTCTTTGCATGAGTGACTGCCTTTGCCTTGCCACCTGTTCCTGGCCCCAAAGCAACAATCTTGGGCCACACCTCCAAATCTTCCAGCCAAAATGACCTAGGACAGTCACCCCAGGTATTCAGTTCTGATGACAGAAGCTCACAAACTTGGCTGCTACCGTCAGTAGAGCAAAGATTCATTTGAGCTTAGAAACACATTTCTCATCCATCTGTCCTCTTTACTGGGAATTTCTTAAATCTTTTACTGAGCTTTTATTTTTATTGTATTTTTTAATTGTTTCTCAGCCTTTTGGTTAAGACCAAGTGTATTTTTAATTTCTAGAGCTTTTATTAATCTACGCTGTTAAAAAAAATGTGTTACTGTTGCAACATGTCATTATTAGAAGTTCAAAAATTGTAATGAAAAATTTTATTCATGAAAGTAAAGAGCTAATAAGCCCCATCATCCTCTTAGGGTTTTACAAGTGGTCTTTTCCCTGTGCGGTCCCTGCATCTATCCTAAGTCACCTCTTCTGTCCAGGTCTCTCAGTACAGGCTGGCTTTTTCCAACTGTCTGCTCCTTTACGCTTGCAGGGCTGAAGGTCTCACTGAGCCCTCTGTGTGTGTGAAGTCTGACTGACAACCTTGCTGAGGATTATCTATCTGGTGGGGCCACAGAAAATCGCATTCCTCCTGAACTGACCCATTTCTCCAAAAAAAGAGCTCTAAATTCCAGCTTAGAGAGAGAATCAGGAAGACGAAGGGCTGAGACTCCCAGCATTCAGAATTCCACCATCCATTGTGCCTGCCTCAACAGGACTGTTCCCAAGAGGAGTTCCAGCTTTCGCCCTGCAGTACACTCCAGGCCCCAGTGCAGCAGGGAAAGAACAATGGCCTAGCCTGGGGGATGGAGGTGCCTGGGGACTGAGTTCCTCCTGAGATTATGATCAGTCTGCCCCAGGTGAGCAGCATTTTTATCTTGCTCCCACAGGTGCAGATGCCAACAGCTTAAGGGAGTTTGAGGGTACTCACAGGTGGGTTCCTAACTTTCTCACAGCTAGCCTAAGGTTTTGTCATACTTAACTATGTTTTCCAACTTCCCAAAGTTGGTTGATTCCCTTAGGGTTCCATTCTTCTTTATGGGTTTTGTGCCTTAAAAAAAAAAAAAAAAATCAGCCTAAGGCTGTGATGGGGCATTACAGCTCTTGGGAGGCTGTAAACAGGTGGATCACTCCAAGTCCAATCTAGTAGTGAGTCACTGAACCCTGTAGACCCTTCCCTAAAATATTAAAAAAAAAAAAAAAAAAAAAATCAGCCTAACCGGGCCTGGTGGCTCAACTGCAGCACAAAGGAGGACTGTTGCAAATTCAAGCACCACCTGGGCTACAAACTGAGCTCAAAGCCAGCCTGAATTGCATAGTAAGACCATCTCAAAAGGACAAACCAAACAGGCAAAAACCCTCATCCTATTTAATGTTAATTTACTGAGACTTTTTTTGGAGGGGGTGTCAAAGCAGAAATTTCCATTCTCTATTTCATGGGAATCAAAATAGCTGAGTGTGATGTACCATCTCTTCTGAGAAGTTTCCTCATTATTTCTGAAAAGTCTAATCTTTCAAAAGAAATCTCTGGATCTACCATGTGTTATTTCTCAGAGGGGCTTTTACTGCCATTTCAGGTTTAGGCAAAATTTGTATAAGTAAGGATGTGAAAACCTATAAACAACTTACGCAGTGTAATCAGTAGAGCATAATATCTAGACCAGGAAAATAAATCCAGTTTCCCAAAATAACAAGGATGATGGCACTCAGACTCCTTAAGGCTTTTTAAAACCTGCTCCCATAGCATGGTCATTTGTTAACACTTGGGAAAGTGACTCAGCAGAAACATTATATGTATCTATCACGTTGCACTCAGATCCCTTTTTCTTTGTTTAACATTTAAATATCAGGTTGGGAGACACGGCACACCCGAATGCAAGTGTTCGTGAGAAACAAGAAAACAAGGAGAGTCTATTGTTCCTTGGCTACAAAACCCCAAACTCTGTATCCCCTCTACTGGAAGGGATCTGGAGGAGAAAACGATTGAACACTATAGACAGTGCTGAGAAGGGCTTTCCTTAGGGCCTTTCTTTCTCTAAGAAGCCTGTTGATCTTATCTTCACTCGCAGGCAAGAGGCTCTGTGCAAGCCAGTGATGGGCAAGTGTACCTGCCAAGTAACAGCACAGCCTTACCTTGCAGACAAACTTGTTTCTACCTTTCCTAGGTTGATGTTTTGAGTTTTTGTGCCCCATTGTCCCATAGGACCTGCTAGCACCAACTTGAAGGAAGCTGGTGATAACCAGTATCCTTTTTGAAAAAATGTATTTAGTACAGGGTCCGCAAGGTCTCACAACACAGATCAGAATCATAGTAATCCTCCTATTTGCAGCCTCCGAAGCACTGGGATTACCACTCGTGCCACCTTGCCCAATCTCAGTCTCATCTCAGCATGCCCCAGGGGCAGGGTCCAGAGGCATGCTGGAATGGAACCTAAGCAGGTACTGTAGTCAGCTGAGCTATCCAGCCAGCCCTCTTTTCTCATTCTTAATCCTTTGAGGAAAACATCAGAGAGCTCACTGGTCTGGGACTTGCCGTGTCTTTCTCTTTCTCTTTCTATTTTCTTTGGTCTTTTTGAGACAGGGTCTCAAAAAGGTTCGATTCCAGCATGCCTTCAGACCTTGCCCCTGGGACGTGCTGAGATGAGACTGAGACTGGGCATGGTGGCGCATGTGGTAATGCCAGTACTTGGGAGGCTGAAAATAGGAGGATTATGCAGTTCAGGCTGGCCTTGAGCTCAAACCAATCTTCCTGCCTCAGCCTCCCAAGTGCTGGGATTACAGGCATGCGCCACCATGTTCAGCCCTCTTTCTTGTATATACTATTAATCAGATTAAAGAAATTATTTTCTACTCCCAGCTTACTAAAAATGTCCTTTTAAAATCATGATTTCATCTTGTCAAAAGATTACCAGTTTAATTTTCCCATTTAATTCTGTTAATGAGCCAAATTACACTGATTTTAAATTTTAAACCAAAATGTTATTCCTGGAATGTATTCTCTTGCTATACAACATGTATTTTTTATAATATTGCTGGGCTTAGTTTTTTATCTTTAATGAAAGACGTTTGCCAGAAATTTTCTTTTTTCATAGTGTCCTTGGTTCAGGTTTCAATATTTTATCTTGCTGGCCTCAAGAAATAAGGCAGGAAATATTCCTCTTTTTGGAAGAGTTGTACTGCATGTCTTTTAACTGCCTTTTTTAATAATTACAGAAGCTGCAATGGAATCTTTTTTTTTCATTCCTTATATTGGTAATACAAGCTTTATTTGTTAATCAAAATGGTAAGGTTGGTCTGTTTTCAAAAAGTAACTTTTTGGTATTGTTATTTTTTCCACTATATTTTTGTCTCATTAAGTTCTGCTTTATTTGTTTTCTGTCTTTGGATTTGTTTCTAATTTGTTTTCCATTTAAAAAAATATATATATTTGAGGGGCCGGGGAGCTAGTTCAGGGGCACAAGTACCTGCCTGGAAAGTGCAAGTTCCTGAGTTCAATCCCTGGTTCCGGAAAAAAAAAAAAAAAAAAAAAAAAAAAAAAAAAAAAAAAAAAAAAAAAAAAAAAAAAAAAAAAAAAAAAAAAAAAAAAAAAAAAAAAAAAAAAATATATATATATATATATATATATATATATATATATATATTTGGTACAGGGTCTCACTATGCAGCTTGGATTCATAGTGATTCTCCTGTTTTCAGCCTCTCCAGTGCTGATTACAGGCATGCACCACCATGCCAGATCTCAGTGGTAGGCTTGACATGCCCAAGGGTGGGGCCAGTGCAGCATGTGTTGCCAGGGATAGAACCCTGGTCCCTGCACTTGCCAAAGAAGGTGCTCAGTCCATTGAGCTATCTCGCTGGCTGTTTTCTAACTTTTTGATATAAGTATTTTAGATCAGTTTTCAGTTTTCTTCTTTATAAAGTATATGTGATGTATCCACAGATTAAACCACCTCTCATGAGATTTGACAAATATTTTCATTACCATTAAATAATTTCTAATTTTCACTGTAATCTTAGTAAACAGTAAACACTAAATTCTGTAACACATGGCAAACACCAATATAGGTAAACATTATTAGTTTTTCATCTTTTGTTATTATAAGCAATATGGCAATGGAAAAATTATATAAAGACCTGCTTATGTGTACATAAATTTACACATAAAACAAATTCTAAAAGTATGACTCTAGCACTAGTAATTTTCAAAAACATTGCTATATTAGCTTCATAAAAATTGTACTAACAGTATTTCCAAAACTAAGGGTTTCTCAATTGGACTATGCCATTAGGGAACCATATTCTTGGTGTTCCATCAATGAGTCCTTTTCATTCTCTTTTAAGAATGTATCTACATTAAACTGGGGGTGGTGGTATATGCCTGCAATCCCAGCTATTCTGGAGGCTGACACAGGACAATCTACAAGCTCCAGACTAGGCAATTTAGCAAGACCCTGTCTCATAAAATTGAAAGGGCTAAAGTGGTAAAGCATTTGTCTAAGGCCTGGGGTTCTATACCCAGAACCTCAAGTGGGAAAGAAAGCATTAAGTCAGCTTGTGTTTTTACTCTAATATTAGTTTTAATAAAAACATTCAGGGCTGGATGTGGTGGTACATGCTTGTAATCCTAGCACTTGTGAGGCTGGGGCAGCAGGATCCTTGCAAGTTCAAAACCATTCTGGGCTATGAAGTGAGCTCAAGCCAACCTGACCTTCACAGCAAAACCCTGTCTCAAAATGATGATGAAAAAAAAAAAAAAAACACCACTCAGAATCATAAAACATCTTGCACTGATGTGCAAGCACTGAGATGTGATTCTGGTGCCTGTGTATGAAATCATTTTGGCACAATGTGGCACTGCTCTAAAAGGCTGTAAATATGAGCAGGGACATATTTAGGACCACTTCAGGTTAGAGAATGTGCTGTAACTCTGTGACTTTGAATACAATTAAAATATGCTGAGAGGAGGGGTGCCTTGTGGAATGGCAGAGCAGATCACAGGTAACAATTACAAGGAGTGGGCGGAGCACTTGTTGAGCAGATGGTCTGATGAGTGACAAAGGCAGGCCAAGGTGGGGGTGACACTGGAACAGCAGGGGGTGGGTGGCCTTGGTCTTACAGCTTTTCATCTATGAATCAATCCTAGTTAGTGCCACATAAGGAAGCTAAAACTTACACAAAACTCCATGTAAATCTTATGGGCTGAAGGGCTAGAACACAGAAATGGGATAGGGATGCCAGCAGCTGCCAAGTGAGGAGTCCCAAGGAGTCAGTAGCACAGGACCCAAACCCCAACTGTAAGCCTCCGCAGCCCTGTGACTGGCTAGGGCTGTCTGTACCAGGCCGACTCCAGTGGAAGACGGCCTCTCGGCTCCTAGCACAGCTCTGCACACAGCACACTTCATCCTTTGTTTCTTCCCTTTCCTCTGGTTTAACTTGTGCTCTAAATGTCCTTGAGAAGTCAATGAACTTCATTCTGATACTACAGGCATGTCTTAGAAACTGAAAAGCCAGGCTTTATTTTTAAAGGGAAGGGCATCAAAATTTTGGCTTCTTAGTTTTAGGTACCACTGTATTGACAGTTTTGCAATTAAGTCCTTTACTTCTGCCACATAGAGATCAAAAGGTAATGCAGGTATTTTTGCCTTGTTGACACCCAAAACTTAGTGTAAAAGGTTTGTATGTGGACCACTCTTGGCAATCCTCTAGTTGGAGCAAATAATCCCTTAGCCTTTCCTTTAAAAATATGGTAAATCCACCCACAACTCCTGTCTACAAATCTGCTGTCACTGAGCCCACTGTGGTGGTCTCAGCACCTGCCTACCAAGGGCCTCTACCATAGCAGAATAGGAACAGGCCAAGGAGTCAGGCAATCAGAAGTTCTACAGCCACTTAGGAAAAAGCCTAAGTAGGAGCCCTGGAAGATCAAGTCAATCATCTCTCATCTTTGTCTTTCATGGAGGTCCTGAGTTTTTTGTAGCCCAGCCACACGATGAGCCCAGCATAGGGAAGAGAGCAGAACTCGTGGAAATTGCCTCAGTCCTACACTGGGCCCGTCTCGGTGATGCTCCATTCTGGTGGTCCAGTTACATGGGTCATGAAACTGTTAAATGCTAATTCTTCTTTTTTTTTTTTTTTTTTTCCCCTTTTTTGGTATTGGGACTCAAACTTAAGACCTCATGCTTGCCAGGCAGGTGCCATGCCATTGAGCTATCTCCCCAGCCTGGTTAATTCTGTTTGAACTGGGCTTTCCATTAGATATACAAACAGTCCGTTTGCTCTTCAAGGTATACCAACACCTTCTATTTTCAAACATTATTTCTCACAACTACACTTAATGTACGCCAACAGTACAACATCCCTAATGTTTCCTGACACACACTGCACTTCAATAGTTCTGAGTTTCACGAAGCTGGTTCTGCACAAAACACATGTGCATCTCCTCTTCCCACATCTCCTCACCTGCATACCACCTTACATGGCTTAAGACCTACTGCAACTCATCCATGAAGCCTTCTCTGGTCTAAGAAGGTCATAGCCCAGTGGCTAGCACAGAGGAGGTACTCTTTGTAAAGGATAAGACTGCGTTGTATCACATCACTGGCAACATGTATCTTATTACATAAGAGTTAGTTTTAGTTAACAGAAAACCAGTCTACCAGCTGAAATCTCCAAAGCACATGGTGAGGTTGGTGAAGTATCTACCCCTTTACATAGTTAAGTATGGGATGGGGCAGGGCTTGGATGGAACCTACTCTACTGGCAGCCCCAACTTGGACAGATACTCTGCTGCCTCCTGAAAGAGCAGGAGGATACCGTCAATGCTGGGTCTTGACAGCAGCCCACTTCTATTTCTTGGACTGTTTAGTCACCAAGAGATTAAACTATTCAAATCAGTAATCCCCTAATATGGTAAAGGACCGAACACATGGAATCAGCCCTTTTGAAATCAACTTAGAGGAGTTCTTGTGGGATTTAAGGGAATGAAATCTACACAGATCAGAAGTAAATCTTCAAGACATCCACAGCTATCCAAATGAGAGCAGCCTCCTACTTTTTTAAAAAGCAGAAGTTTCTGGCATCACTAATTTAAGTGTCCTTTTGAATACACACCATTCTGCCAATACCACAGAATTTAAATTAAGAGCACTTGATGAAACCGTACTTTAAAAATAATGCTTGGCGAGTGGCACTCCCTACATTCAAGTTAGAACATTTGAATTTTTAAGCCACAAGACTTTAAAATACAAGCCAACAAAGAATGACTAAACTCTCAATTCAACTATGGTGACTACATGTAGGGAACTACTAAGCATTCAAGAAAATTCCAAGATAAAGAGTTGCTGCTTTTAAAATGCTAACAATCTGATAGGAAAATGAGAGAAGTAAACCATCAGAATATAATGTAGTGCCACAAGGAAGCTGGAAGCAGGCGCGGTGGCGCAGGCACGCAAGCCCACTACCCCGGGAAGGTGACACAGGAGGGCCATAAATTCAAGCCCAGCCTGGCCAATGTAGCATTCAGTGAGATCTTATCTCAACATAAAAACTAAAAAAAGCTGGAGGCCCTTGCTCCTACCTTCTTGTGCTTTGCTATCTTTGGCTGCCATGAACAGCTAGCTGCCTTTTGCCCTGTGCCACTCTGCCTTGGAGCCAGCTGAGTATGGACTGAAACTTCCATAAACTGTGAAAGTAGCTGCTGGGTTCCAGTTCTGGTACCATTCCCCCGCTCCAAGTCACACAAGGAGTCTGCAGAGCTAACACATGAGTTTCCATGAAAGAATGAAGAATGTGCCTATTCACTCATGGCACAGGTTATACAAAAAAGTTATTGATTTGGCCTAAAAGAATGAGTTGGCTTAAAACTTTTAAAAACATACATACTGTTTTCCAAAGTCAAAACACAGTACAAGGTAAATAATAAAAATGCTTCCCTCTTAAAATTCCATAATTTCCTTCAATCCCCAGTACCTAAATAAATAAATAAATAAATTTCCTATTTCCCAGTCTTGCCTCTTCCCAACTCATTCTATTGTTATTTGCTTTCACAGTCTACGAATATGTGACTATCACTTTCTCGTGACTACCCCATGTAAACTACAGTCCCTTTTCCAACTAGGAAGACAAGGATGAGGCTCTCTCACATCCATCTTCCTCTTAGATGAAAAAATGTTCTTTTAAGTGTCAACTCTGTCCTCTGAAAACACATCTATCACTCCTATTGGCATCCATTGATTTTATTTTATTTTTTATTTATTTTATTTTTTTGTCTTTTTGAGGCAGGGTCTCGCTATGCAGTTCAGGCTGGCCTTGAGCTCACTTTTGTAGCCCAGGCTGGTCTCGAACTCGCACCGATCCTCCTGTCTCAGCCTCCCGAGTGCTGGGATTACAGGCGTGCGCCACCACATCCATTGATTTTATATTCATTTATTATTTATTTATTTGGCACAGGGTCTAGCTATGCTGCTCAGACTCACAGTGATCCTCCTGTCTCAGCCTCCTCAGCTCTGGCATTATAGCCATGTGCCACCATGCACAGTTCCAGGGCTGGCAGGGCAAGTGGGGATTGAACATGGGTCGTTGTACTTGTCAGGCTGGTGCTCCGACCACCAAGCTATCTCCCTAGGCCCAGCATGCACTCATTTTCTTTTAAGCCTGTCTCCTGTCTTCTACAAGGCTGTGCTATGCTCATCTTTAGTGAACTGAGCTAGAGGTCAGTGCTAGCGCATTGGGTAGCTCAAGCTTCCCAACCTGAATTAAACTAACAGTGATCTAACAGCATCAACCTCTGTGAGGGGCACCTGGAGACAGCTACCAGCACTACAAGGCCAGGGACCCTGCCAAGATGAGTATGACAAGAACTGCAATTCCAGAAACTGCTACCAAAAAGAGACTTACAGATGAGAACAGACACTATCAGCCTAGGGATACAGACTGGTAGAGCACCTGCCTGGCAAGTATGAGGCCATGAGTTTGATCCCCCATACCAGAAAAAGAGAAAGACACTGTCAGATTCAGCGTCTTAGAATTTCCCACAAGTTTTATACTCTTGGCCATTATCCTGAGATAAGTATCTCAGGATTTATCTGCAATATACCAAGGTTTAATAGCTGTAGCTTTCCCTGAAGCCATTCAGAAGTTTTTTTTTTTTCACCAGTTGCTTCAATATAGAATTAGAAACTCAAACATTAGTTTTTAACTCCTTTAATACAGGAGATAAACCAAGGCAGATATTTTCAAAGACTCTACAGGTAGTAAACTCTTATTATAGGAGATGATTCTATTACTACCCTGAGAAAGAGCCCTTGTACCCTGCTCCTTGCAAGGGACAAAGCTGTACCAGACCAGGAGCCACCTGAGCATATAAGTGACTAGATGCCACTGCTCGGAACTGGGATTTATTCATTATACTTGTCTTATATCCCCTGAACATACTAAGATGCTTAACAAGTGCTTGCTGAGTAAACACAAGCGAACTATCCAGTAAGCAAACGTGACACTAGCATATGTAGCTAAGAGAATTACTGTTACATTTTCTGTATGGCTAAAGGCTTTTTTTTTTTTTTTTCTTAGAATAGAAAATGTATTGGGAAAGAAAGCTTCTGTCCAAGAGGGGAACAGAAGGGGGACCCTAATAGGTTGCCTGGGAAATTGTCTTTTTTTAGGGATCTTACAGGGCAAAACCATATGATAAGGTGGACCTAAGGTGAAACTAGGGGAACTTGCTTAGGTGGTCATGAGGTGGGACAAAGTCATGGTCGACCAATGAGATTACAAGCATCACTGTTCAGATAAAACTGATTAAATCAGACACAAATTGGGAAGCAAGTCACATAGCAAGCGGGCATGAATATGGAATAAGGGATCTTCCTGTTGGGGTTGAGTTTCTGGCTCGTTTAGGCTCTTTTAGGGTGATTGATACTCATTTAGAATATCTATTCCTGATACTTCAGTGAGTGGGCAGCTCCATTTCTTTACTCTTCTGTTTTAAGGTTTGGCCCACAGGTGGGATGGGGTGCCTGTCTCTTGTTAAGCTGTATAGTCAAGTTTTCCATATTGCCCTTGAGGGCCAGGCCCTACTTGACTGTCTATAATATTTCTATGTAATCTGGCTGCCTACAACATTCCCCCCTCTGAAGAAGTAAGCTGAACTGCCCTGAGGGGATTATGGGCAATGACCGCTCTGGCTTCTTCAGGCTGAAAGGGATTGTAGTTGTAACTGGCAGTCAGAGGTACTCTTCAGAGGGTCTATCTAAAGGCCTTTGATGCCAGGCACTTTTATCTTGGGTAGACGTATAGCTTTGAGTCTCCGCCCAGTGATCTCGGTGGATGACCTCCAAGTGATGCAGGAAGAAAAGATCAGGTTATCTCCCAACCAGAAAAGACACTTGGACAAGTTCATGTTCTCTAAAACTGAAGAATGACTTTTAGGAACGAGACAGTGATTTAGAATAAAAAATTTATTGGGAGAGAAAGCTTCTGTCCAAGAGGGGAACAGAAGGAGGGCCCTAGTAGGTTGCCCCACTAAAGGCTTTTTGAAACATTGTTATTCTGAAATAATTTCAGGTTAAAAGTTACAGATATAATGTAAGAAATTCATATATGCTAAACTGAGATTCCAAATATTAATTTTTTTATACTTAACCATATTCTTTATTTCCATGTGTACATATTTCTCTGATATATATTTTTTTCTATGTTGACAGTAAGTTTGATAAAAAGGTTAGGAAAAATGGCCTTGGAAACCCTTTCATTTTTCAGGTAAATAAAAGATGAATAGTGATCATCAGTGACAGTTATGCTTAAGCATTACAGGATTCATTTCAAACTTAATTTTAACTTTAATTTTATTTTCACCCATACTATGAATTAGTGGTTCCACAGCTATTAACTGAGTAGCTCTTTCTTCTACTTATATATGATGCTCATTTAATCATATATGAGTCAGTAAATAAATCTAGACTTTCTAATTGTTGCATTGACTTAGGCCTGCCCTTACATTAAAATATTTTAATTACATTAAATTTTGATATCTGGTAGGAAGAATTTCTGTTTTATTTATTTTCAAAACTATTTTAGCTTTTCATTTATCTTTACTCTCTAGTAATTTTAAAACCATTTTGTCAAGTTTCCTGAAAACCTAGATTCTGACTGGAATTATATTAAATTTATGGACTTATTTGGAAGAAATATTATTTTTACAATTTTCAGTCTTTCCTTCTATGAACATAGTACTTCTTTCCAAGTCTTTGTATGCTTTTTGATTTTATAGAATATGACATGAATTTCATAAATGAAATGAAACATGCTTTCAGAGAATCCATTAGTGTATGAGAAATAACATAGAAAACAATATTGCCACAGTAGCTAACTGTTGAAGAGGTGTTAAGAGGACATGAGTTTTATTTGTAGCCTGTATTTACAGGAAATTTTCTGTGAAAAAACAGATTAACTATTAGAGAGAATGACTATTCTGAAATTATATGCACTACATCTTTTATTGTGATCTTAAAATTGTATTGTTTTGTGGAATAAAGATTAAAGCAGAGACAAAACCAAAATTATATATTAATCATAAACATAAATATGTTTAGGCATATAATTACTAAATGTTATACTGCTTTTCTTTTCTTTTCTTTTTTTTTTTTTGCTTTGTGAGACAGGGTCTCACTCACTACACAGTGGCCTTGAGCTCACTTTGTAACCCAGGCTGGTCTCAAACTCACAACAATCCTCTTGCTGGGATTACAGGTGTATACCACCATGCTCAGCTTCTATAATATGTTTTGTTAATGAAAAGCCCTGAAGCAAATATGACAAAATGTCAATATGTGTATTATACTCTTGCTAGTGAGGATATTTGTTTTAGAAATGTAAGTTAAATATTCCTTTTCTGAATTAATTCACCCCATACTAAAAATCTAACCCAAAGTCCCTAATTGAAAGCCTCGCCAAAGTACCCAATACCCTAGTCAGATTAAACGCAAAAATGACACTTCTGCTTTAAATAACCTATGCTACTACATTTGGGTTACACTTTTCTCAAGATTTAAAAAATGAAAACCTATGTTACTTCTGCACAAGAGGACTGTCATCTCTAACTCACTGTCCTAACCTGGACTGAAGCAGACTGTTACATATCCTCGTAAACACTATTCCCTATAATTAAAGTCTAGTCAGGCTTAATTTACCTATTAAGCAATTAACAGTGTTGTACCCACTACTTACTCAATAGGAATAAGTAATCTTCTTTGTCAAAAATGAGAGGGGGGAGGAAAAATATTTTACCCTCAAATACTGCCCATAGTTAAACTTTAGTCCCTTCTTTAAAAAAAAAAAAAAAAGCTTTATTTTTAAAAAGTTCAAGAATGTAGATGTAAGCCAACTAATAAAATATAAGTAACACTGGGAAACTATAAATAAGACATCTTTTCTTTGAAAGTTCTAAGTAGGGACTCGGGAGATAGCTCAATGGTGTAAGCACCTGCGTGGCAAACACAAGGTCCCAAGTCTCTGGTACCGGGGAAAAAAACAAAGTGCTAAGTAGCTGAGATCCAGCATACGGAGAATGCTGATTTACAAAGATTGGGTTATCAATAATCACTAGATACTTTACATATCATAATAAGGAGACTCCATATCTATAAGGTGTTCCATAGTTTAAAACACATTTTCTCCCAGAATATCAGCTGGCACTCACAATAACTCCTTCATGAAAGCTGGGGCAACTTCTGGCCACTGAAGTCTCAAATAGGTGTCCCAAGACCTTGAATCACAGGTTTCCTTAGCCAAGTGGCCTGGGTACTTAGCCTCTATTTGCCCTACTTTCTGCACACCTAACTAACTTCTGAACACCTCTCCAAAGTTCAGATTTTACAGCTCAGCATACTAATCTAGCTTTATGTTTTATGCCTCATGGTTAAACTTCTCTGCTGGGTGGTTAAGGGCAAGTTAAAGCAAGACCTGTATAACAAAACATGGAACTTTTGTATCTCCCAAGGTAAGTCAAATCCTCTCAGGATTTACTCTGAAACCATGTACAGTGCTTTGTAGAACTGTTGTCAGTGTCAGCCATCTGGATGAGTCATGGCCATTGCTTGACCAGTTTGCTCTCTGTGAAAGCCTGAGAAAATGTTTTCTCTCTAGGTGACTCTCGTTAGGTACACTATGTATCTTCAATCCCTTTCTTGTGTAGTTCCATAATTTCCTTGAGCAGAAAATTTGGGAAACCACTGAGTTATAGGATGTTGTAGGACAGGTTCTCTTACGTCCTGAGTCCTCACTGACCTTGAAAGGCTAGGGCCAAAATATTAGCTATCCTTGTAACCCTTCTTTTTCTCTAATTTTTGGTCTGTAAACTTATGTTCTTAATCCTCCAGAAGAAAAGCTTGATCATACTATTCTATAACATAGGTACTTGAGCTAAACATCACTGTCTTTCTGAGTATCAAACATTTTAGATTTAAGTTGGAATTGCTATTATCTATCAATCATTAATATTCTAATAAATCTCTATAGAATGTGATAAAAGCACTTACACTTTTTTACACAGAAATTTAGAAATCTAAGTATATATAAAATTGTTGCCTGTCAATCCTATGGTATTTTTCCTAGTCTCTTACTCTCACTTAATACCTTTTTTTGTTTTTTTGTAAACCAACCTGAGCTGTAAAAGGCTTACATCAACAGCTTCCAACACTGCCAGTTTTGCAAATAACTCACTGTGATTATGAAACACTGGATTATATACACAACTACTTCCTCTTAGCTCAATGAGAAGAAATTTTTTTTTAATTTAATTTTTTAATTTTTTTCTTGTTTCAGAACCTTTGTTTGTTTATTCACTCATTTTTATGGCCGGCTCAGCCCGCCTGGAGGGCAGGGCTGGCGCAGCACGTGGTGCCAGGGATCGAACCGTGGTCCCTGAAGCCGCCCAAGCTTTCCCAAGCAGACGCTTTAGACCACTGAGCCATCCTGCCGGGCCCCCGAGAAAAAATTTTTTGTATTAATAATGATTAGAAAAATTATCACATCTACACCCTGTGCTCTGTATAACTACTAGGAGGACAACAATATGCATTGTATCAAATATTGGGAATGTATTACTAATGTGTTTTGAAACTCACATTGTCATTTTTTATTAAAATAAAGAAATAACAAAAAAAAGTTCAAATTTTAAAAGATAACACCACCAACTACTTGTAAGATAGGATCTCGTTTGTCATTCTGCCACAAATGTTTATTTTCTCATCTATGTAATACATTTTGATGTTTTATACATATATAACATGTATTTTCAGGATTCATCTCTCCTAGAAATCTTAAAAGTTAACATAGGGCAAAGAAAAAAGAAGTAAACTCATGCAGGGAACAGCGACTGCAAGAAAAATAGTTTATTGCAAAGCATCTGAAAGAGATGACTATATTAGTATGTCTTTTCCTAAGCACCAGCACAGGAATCTAGAACCTGAAAAAATGTTCTGTTGCACATGCTGGTAATCTAGATATGGTATTTTTTTTTCTTGCTTTAAAAAAAAAAAAAAAAAAGTTTTCAGGGCCTGGCAGGATGGCTCAGTGGTCTAAAGCACCCGCTTGGGAAAGCTTGGGCGGCTTCAGGGACGGCGGTTCGATCCCCGGCACCACATGCTGCACCAGCCCTGCCCTCAGGGCAGGCTGAGCTGGCCATAAAAATGAGTGAATAAACAAACAAAGGTTCTGAAACAAGAAAAAAATAAATAAATTTTAAAAATTCTAAAAAAAAAAGTTTTAAAAAATCACAGGCAGTTACTCCGTAAGCAAGTGTCATTTTTACTCAGGAACCTCCATGATTTATCACATGATGCTTGTTCCAGTTAGATATAGAGCAGAAAATGGAACTTACTCAGTAACTTTGATTATAATTTCTAAACAGAAAAAAGACATTGTAGAAGTTTAGAACTCTCCAGTCGCTCATAAATGTGAAATAGATGATGCCAGATGTGCTGCTACCTGGGTGAAACACGTCGATAAGGAGCAAGAGCACAACAACCACCCAGGCTCAGCTGAGACCCCCAGCAGGGGCCAAGATGGCTTGTCAGGACTGGAAGTCACTGCTTCTACAAAACTTATCTAAAATATAACCCAAGCCCATCAAATACAGAAATTTTCTTTTCTTTTCTTTTTTTTTTAATTTTATTTACTTTTTTTAAAGGATTTTTTAATTATTTTATTTTATCTTTATTTCAGAACTTTTGTTTGTTTATTTATTTATTTTTATGGCTGGCTCAGCCTGCCCTGAGGGCAGGGCTGGCGCAGCATGTGGTGCCGGGGATTGAACCGAGGTCTCTGCAGCTGCCTAAGCTTTCCTAAGCAGGCGCTTTAGACCACTGAGCCATCCGGCCGGGCCCAGAAACTTTCTACTATAATACAATGGTTAGGAAGTGTTAAGCTTCGTAATCTGTTTGTACTTTCAATTTGGAATTTCTGCCAGAATTGTGCTTGATTTAATTACTACCCTCCAAAGATGCTTTGATCAGATTTAAAGTGACTGCCTTGGTACAGAGAGATGGCTCAGCAGCCTAAACACCCGCCTGACAAAAATGCAAGGACCTGGGTTGGATCCCTGATACACATGCTGTGTGGCCCTGGAACTCCAGGGCGCACCATGCTGGCCTCTGAAACCGAGCATGGTGGTGCACGTCTGTATGCTAGCACTGAAGAGGCTCAGACAAGAGGATCACTATGAGTCAGAGCTGCGTAGCAAGATCCTGTATCCAATAAAGAAATAAAAAAGATTTTTAAAAATAATAATAAATAAAAGAAATAATAAAGTGACTGCCTTTTTAAACAGCAGGAGTGCTCAAGGTTTATGTAGTTTAGTTCTTGATGATTTCCTAGTAATGTATGCTTTAATGGAGAAATTAAAACACATGGGAGCCGGGCGTGGTGGCTCACGCCTGTAATCCTAGCACTTGGGAGGCTGAGGCAGGAGGACTGGTGCAAGTTCAAGACCAGCCTGGGCTACAAAAGTGAGCTCAAGGCCAGCCTGAACTGCATAGCGACACTCTGTCTCAAAAGACCAAAAAAAAAAAAAAAGGAAAAGGGCACTAATCCTAGTTATTTACATTATTTGAGCATGCACACAAATATACATACTTATTTCTAGTGTTGTTTTAAATAATTGGAAATATTCTTTTTTTTTTTTTTTGCAGGACCGGGGTTCAAACTCACAACCTTGCACTTGCCCAGCAGGCACTTGTGCCTTGGAGCTATCTCCCCAGCCCCAATATTCTTATTTAAAATTTTAAAAATATAGTCAAACAAACACCAAGTCAGAACTCCCCTGTCCCCTTGGTGTCCAGATCCTGCAGTGGAGCCTAAGAGGCCATTCATGGCTGGCAGAGCCTGTCCCGGAGAGATGCTCCTTCCCAGCTCTGTACCAGGTCAGCCCTATACTTTTGTACTCCCCTTCTCCTACCCAAACGCAGGGTCTTCATCTTCCCTAACACTGGTCACACAATGATCTCTACTGTAAATTTCTGGAATAAAAAGTCACTATATCTTCTCCCATGTCCGGGACTCTTACAAGTAGATATATGAATAGCTGTACGTAACCAGCCATAATGTGTACTTTTTAATGAGTATTTTGTTTTGCTTTTGTGTTTTGAAACAGGGTCTCACTGCATGATTCAACTGGCCTTGAACTCACAGCACTCCTTTTGCCTCAGCCTACCCAGTGCTGGGATTATAGGTGTGTTCCCCCAAGCTCAGCTTTCATGATTATGATTCTAAATGATGATTTAATTTCCACTTCTTTAACCCAGTTTTTCTCTGTTCATCTGTTTGATAATGAAGTTTCCAGTTTCTATAAAGAAATGTATTTTTTAAAGCTTCATTTTAATAAATGGAAGTATTTTTCTCAATCAAACTAACCATTTCTCATCTATAATTTGTTTTTCATATCTAAATCAGGAGTGGATTTTTTAAGCCAGAGTTCTTAATCTTTCTTGTCATGGGTATTTTGAGAGTGAAACCTATGAACTTCTCTATAAAAATCATCACACACACACACACACACACACACACACACACACACACACACACATAATTTTGCAGATAAGATTTGGCTAAAAAATTCTCTTGAGGTCTATCCATGAGGCCCATCGTTAAGAATCTCTACTTTAAGTGAATTTAACATCAATATTTTTGTTCCTGATAAAGTAATTTTGCCCTCCAAGATCATTAATTTCTAAGATCTCTTATGATTATATTCATTTTTTCTAATTATTTATAAATTATTGGCTAAAATAAAAAAGTGAGAAAATGGACCCCCGCTCAACATTTATAAGTTCACCATCATCTTTTACTAGGAAGCAGCAAAGTGAAGTAGCCTACAGTGTGATCAAATCTATACAGGCCTAATCAGAGCCATGCTTTAATAAAAATATATCCACACATTTACATGAACCACCTAATTCTACAATAAAAATGTCAAGGACCTAGCATAGAACGTATGTTCCATAAATGATTTTGCTGTTGTTTGTAAAAGACAAGGATATTAAACTACTAAAAATGTCTAAGTTATCAATAAAATCATTTAGAAGCTCTCATATGAATTTACAGTTACCAAAACAAATTCCATTACTATGAATATACATCTACTTACCCTAGTGAGTATATATTTATCTTTGTTTGCCTTTTAGTTACTTTTAAAGCAATAAGCAATCCAACAATCATTGTGTAATTTTTGGAGATCTTGCTCAGTGACAATAACTAATGTGAACGATCTTTTCTTGCCAAAAACTGTGCACAAGCATGATTTTTATTCCCTGTAAATACAAACCATGCCAACTATTTTCACTGTGAGATTAAAAATTAAGTAGTAAAATATGTACACTGTCCCAAGGAGTACTGGGGGGAACATATAAGCATTAATGCAGGACTCTCACCTGTAATGTACATGTGTGATCGTTGGTTTCCTGTATCCAAGGATCCAGGTTTGAATATCTAAAAGCTCACCTTTGGGATAAGCTATGGTTGTATCTATTATCCACTGGAGGCCTTTTGATTTGCTCTCTGAGAATAAAGAACACAATAGCTTAAAGTCGATCAACTCTTATTTGCAACAAATAACAGTATGGATGACTTGCACAGTATAAAACTCATTAATGTACCTTCTACTGTGAAAAAACAAGATGGACTTTAGTGTTCATGTCTTATGACACACTTAGGATGAGATATGGATTTCTTACTATGTTTTACTGTTTAAAACTAGCCTTAATTTCTTTGAAGATTTTAGAATACTACTCTGAAGGGAAGAAAAAAAACCTGCAAAATAATTATTTAAAAATAACACTCATTCACTGAGCAGGGACTCAAGAGGTATTCCCAACTGGCCTGGAATACATGGTGGTCCTCTTGCCTTGGCTGCCTGACTACTGAAATCACAAGCATACAGCTTGTAAAGCTACTTCCAGCTTTAAAGCCTCATCTGGCTTAAAAAA
This sequence comes from Myocastor coypus, assembly GCA_004027025.1. Taxonomy (NCBI): domain Eukaryota; kingdom Metazoa; phylum Chordata; class Mammalia; order Rodentia; family Myocastoridae; genus Myocastor; species Myocastor coypus. The sequence goes on along the minus strand of PVJA010008894.1, from coordinate 30,163 downwards.
GAAATCACTTTAAAATAATACAGTAGCACTAAAAGGCAGAGTTTAGGTTAAGAAATACACTGTAACAAGCTTCCAGTGATATGCTGAAATGTTTAAGAAGACAGACAAGTGAACAATCTTCCACAGATGAGAGATGTGCTGGTTGCTGTAAGTAAATACAGTACGAAATGCCACAGAATCAAGTTGGCCAGCTCTTGGATATTCTTTCAACCTCCATATAAGTTTGAAAACATTTACAATGAATTACTCTGAATCAGTTTAGTATCTGCTATATCATAAAATATACAAAAGATAAATAGAACTTAATTTTGATAAGTGTATGCATCACAAAACAATCACAGGGATAAAATCCTAGTAAGTATGAACTCTAAGGAAAATAAAATACAAGTACCAAGCCATAAAGAATACAGTAAAGCACAGGACAAACTAGCTTTTAGGTATACTGATGCTCTCTCCAGCAGCTAGAATTAGTGAGGCAGGACAGAGTACTTCTGTTTATTTATTTATTTTCATGGCTGGCTCAGCCTGCCCTGAGGGCAGGGCTGGCGCAGCATGTGGTGCCGGGGATCGAACTGCGGTCCCTGAAGCCGCCCAAGCTTTCCCAAGCAGGCGCTTTAGACCACTGAGCCATCCCGCTGGGCCCCAGGACAGAGTACTTCTGTGAGGGCCCCAGACCACAGGCTCTCAGAGCCTTCCTGCAGAGCCTGGCTCTCAACTCAGCTTGGCTGACACTGCTATGGTGTCTTTGTGGCACTGGAGCTATTCTCAACTTTCCTTTTCTATTAAGTTACTTAACTTGTCTTTTTAATAGATGATGAGGGCTAGAGATACCTCAGAGGACTAAGCCACTGCTTAGGCAAGTGCAGGGATAGGAGTTCAATCCTCGGCACCACAAGCCACATGGACCTGCCCCCAGGCACACTGAGCTGGTCACAGAGACCAGGCATGGTGGCATGTGCCTGTAATCCCAGTCTTGGGCAGGCTGAAAACAGCAGGATCACTAAGAGCCCAAGCTGCATAGTGAGACCCTGTACCAAATATATTATAAAAAAAAGATATGAACGATTACAAGCACTAACTACCAAGCAGCTGCTTGAAGAAAACAATGAAAGCAAGATTAGTGCAGCCCCATGGGCATCATTTCCCGTCCTCCATTTACAACAGACAGGGAGAGCCACATCTTTTCATTTTTCTTAATTTAAAAATAGCAAAATACAACTAAGGAAACACGTCTCGTGGAATTCTTTTATCTTCTTACTAGGCCATCTCCAAACAACTTGTGTGAGTGTGGCTTACTTCTTCCTGGCTGTAAAGGTAATATACACTCTTTGTTTAAAGAATTGGAAAATTCAGAGAAGTATTAAGAAACAGAGACAATCATGTTAAAACTCAGAGGAATTGTCGCTGCTCACACTTTGGTACCTCCCCCTCACTCATTTCCTGCTGCTCCCCTGTGCAGACCTGCTGGACCCCATCCTATGACCACTATAGCATAATCACTTTGTCATGCCAATACAACTGCTACAGAAATACCATCCGCAATAGTTATACTGTAGTCTGTTGTTTGTATATTTGATAATTATTTATCCATTCTCTCTTCTGGCCATTTCTAATGTTTTGCTGTTATAAATGCTGCAATAAATTTCTTTGCCTACTACGTATTATTTCCTTTTGACAAGTATTCTTTGTAAAGCAATAATGAGATCATTTATTAGTATCTTTAGAAGTCTTAGTAAATACAGCCCAACTACATGAACTTTATCTCTTGGGCTAAAAGCAAATAAAAACTTTCTAAACTTAATAAATGATAAATTAAAATGTTTAGTTTCATCTCACTGTTGGTTCTGACACAACTATAATAAAAGGACAATAATTTACCTTTTAATTAGAACAAATAAATGCTGAAAACCATCCTACCTAGTTCTTTAGCATCTCCTCCTGCTGGACTTCCATTTTCCTGTCGCACTACAAGTGCATTCAAAATAATTTGTGTAGCCCCAACTCGTGGCAAGGTAACATGTGTAAGAAATGGCAAGTTATTTTTCTTGGCAAATGCCTGACTTGTTTCTCTCCTCTTCCTGAGGAAACCCCCTTCCGGAAATAAAACAATCCATTTTCGATCTCTGCTTCTATAATTATTTTCTAGGTGCTTCTTTAGAAGCACCAGCTGTTGGTCACGATGAGATTTTCCCTGGAAGGCAGACACAGTGTCAGGACAGGTACACAGGAAATGGAAACATGAAAGTAAGATTACAAGATTACAAGTAACAGCTTGGCATGGAGGCACAGGTCTATAATCCCACGCTAAGGAAGCTGAGGTAAGAAGATCTCTACTAGCTTGAGGCCAGCCTGCACTACATAGTGAAACCCTGTCTCAACAAACCCAACCCAATACAAATACAGTAATAACCACTTCTAAATTAAAATCTAATCACAGAACAGTCACCCCCATCACTAATTTCCATTTTTAAATTCAGTGATTAAAAAAGCAATGTGATTAGCAGTTAGAATTTTTTTCTGAAGGACACAATTTCCTCTGATTACCTTGAAAGTACAGTCATTCCAACTCAATGACTACGTACTAAGTGATTCTTACTACCAAACACTGTCTCAGACTCTAGACAGCAGGAGGTCTTCAGAGAGCTGCTATCTTACTTTGGGAAGCAGTAAGTCAGGAGTGCAGTCCTGGTGCTATGTTAGGCAGAAAAAGATGAGGACAGAATGAGTCAAGGTCAGGGAAGTTGGGTGTCCTGGCACACACCTGTAATCCCAGGACCTCTGGGAGGTTGAGGCAGGAGGATTGCAAGTTCAGACCCAATCTGGGCAACTTGGGAATATCCTGTCTCAAAATAAAAAAGATGAGAAGAGCCAGGGACATAGTTCAATGTGAAGGCCCTGGGTGCAATCCCCTAAATTGGTCTGACAAGTTGACAACTGTGAGGGAAAAGCCAGATGAAGATGGGGACAGGCACATTCCAAATGTCAGGAGCAAAGAGGCAAATACCCACAGGTGGGAACAAGTCTGGCACATTCAAACAACAGTAGGAGGTCAGCATGACAGGCGTCAGTGATCACAGAGGACAGGGCAGAGGCGGCGGAGACCATGACAGGAGGACTTTGTGCATGGGTAGTTTTGTACAAGAAATTACTGGACCATTTTCAATAAAATTCATTACTATTCATATCTGAAAATTCCACTGGCTCCCTATGAAAGAAGCACTGGAGAAGATAAAGGCAATTGCAACGGCCCACACAAGGGCCCTGGACAAGATTCAGCCACAGGGTCCTCAGGAAATGTGGTGCAGTTAGGGAAAGATGTAAAAGCTAAAGTAATGAGGCGCTGCAATGGGCTGGATCTGAGCTGTGAGAGAAAAGAGGAAACAGGGCGGAGTGCAGACTGAACCAGGACCCAGAAAGTCTGCAGGAAGATCCAAACCTACAACTCCGTATAGAGGTTCTTCCTCTCAAAAGGGTTGATTTCTTCATAATTCCCAACCAACACAATTATAGAAGCTCTGCAGAATATTTAGTATGCTATCATTCTTCAGATTAAATATATCCCAATGCAAAAAGATGCCCAATTTTAGCTATTAAGATAGCTTTTAAGTTTCTAAAGCTGTACGTGAAATATCTATACTATTCTTGGAAGATCTATTAAAAAATGGTCTAGCACAGGCCAGGGAGATAGCTCTGTAGAATAAATGCTTGCCTGGCTAGCACAAGGTCCCGAATTCAATCCCAGGTACCTCAAAAGAAAAAAAAAAAAAAAAAATCTAGCAGCAAAGTCCCAGGAGACTTTTTAAGGCAGGAATATTTTTTGCTATTCTACCCTCACTTTGCCTCATTATTTTTATTACTTTTTTTTTTGGTCTTTTTGAGACAGGGTCTTGCTATGCAGTTCAGACTGCCCTTGAGCTCACTTTTGTAGTGCAGGCTGGTCTCACACTCTCACTGATCCTCCTGATTCAGCCTCCCAAGTGTTGGGATTATAGGCGTGAGCCACCATGCCCAGCTTTATTACTACTAATAATTAATTTTTATTAGAAATTTCTGAGAGAAAATGTCATTCTTGAGAAACAAATTTGTAAATCACTCACGTACATTGAAAAACAAGTCCTTATGCATGTAAAATTTACATCACAGTAACAAGGAAAATACACCAGAGCATATAGGTTTTCTTTTTTTCCTTCTTTTTTTTTTTTTTTTTTTTTTTTTTTTGAGACAGGGTCTCACTAACCAGTTCAGGCTGTCCTTGAGCTCATTTTTGTAACCTCAGCTGGTCTCAAATTTGCACCGATCCTCCTGCCTGAGCCTCCCAAGTGCTGGGATTACAGGTGTGTGCCACCATGCCCAGCTCACATAGGTTTTCATTGCTATCTTCCACTAAGAACACTAGCTTTGTCTTGATATGTGAGGATTATCATTAGGATCAACTGTTGCATGCACTAGAAGCCACACCTCATGCTGAAAGCAGGGACTTGGCTGGTTTTCCTCTAGATCCCTCTTGGTTGCTAAGCTTCCTCTTGATTAAGTAGCCTTCTTTGAGATGCTGGGCTCAGGTCTTTATTAAGTTGCTCTGCTCACTATTCACTGTCTTGACCTTGTGGCCAGTCCCTACCACTATTTCTTCCTGAGACCCCAACCAAGCTTCTATTTATTTTCTGTTGGGACTTCAGCAAGAATGTTTCTAGAAAAAATCAGAGCATTGCAGAATGCAAACAAAAGCATGTGCATAAAACTGTGCAGCAAAGTAAATGTGTTTGTGATATCTAATTTCATACAGTTTAGATGTTCTCTTATCATTTCTAAATGTGTGCTGCTTAGAAGAAGCTTCATTCAACTTGCCAGCTACTCATTAAGTACTTAATGTACAAAGCACTACACAATCCAAGTTAAAACTGCTAACTTATAAAGAAACTATGACATGCCCCCACACAAAAACACTTCTGTACTGTACTCTGGGTTTCCTTTTAGGAGAAAATGAAGTATGTGAAGCTGTTAGCAAACCAGGCTAACAGTGATTCTTCTTCCTACACTAAAACATGCCTTAAACCTTTTGGGACCCTTTCCAGTGCACCTTTGTTCATCAAATTCATACCTACTCTTTAAAATTTAGATCAAAATACTGTTTTCTCTGGTAACATTTTTGTTTTAAAGAAATCAAACATACTTTTCCTATTGTAGATTCCCATGTCTCCTATTTTAATTAATTAGATAGTCTCCCTACTGGTAACTGAGGTATTTTCTGTATCATACAACAGGACCCAATAAATAACAGTACCAGGGAAAGCACAGCTATGTGACAGAGACAGCCATAACAAAAATGATGGTGGAGGTCATAGGACCTAATCCAAGTGCTTCATTTGTTTTTTGGTTCATTTTTTTTCTTGTTTCAGAACTTTTGTCTGTTTGTTTATTTATTTGTTTCTATGGCTGGCTCAGCCTGCCCTGAGGGCAGGGCTGGCACAGCATGTGGTGCCAGGGATCGAACCGTGGTCCCTGTAGCTGTCTAAGCTTTCCTAAAGCAGGTGCATTAGACCACTGAGCCATCCTGCTGGGCCACCAAGTGCTTCATTTGTGCTGCACAATCTTTGCAACTGTCAGAAGGAGGAACTTTGAGCACGACCCTAATCTCAAATAGCTGAAAAAACTGAAGAAGAAAGGAATATGGCAGATGCAAACTAAATGTTTACTAAACGGACATATCTCCAAATGAGAGTAGAGATTATTTTTCTGCTGAGGTGTCCTCAAATTCAGACTAAAGTGAATACACATGGCTCTATGGTATGTTATGTTATGCTCCTTTCACGGGTCTGACTGACAAGGCCACTACCATGAAAAGAATGCTTATCACTCACCTGCCTTATAAAGAAGTCTCCATGAATTAGAGAAACAATTCCGAAGTTTGTATACTTAAAAATATGATCCATCAGCCACATCATTTGAGCAACAACCTACAATATTTAAAAGCAAGAGATAAGTAAGTAAAAGCCATCTAACTACAGTCTAGCCAAGTCTTCCAACTATATTCTTAATCCACCTACTTTAAGTTTCTCTCTACATTTACAATATGGTTACTAGTAGCATAAAGGTCTTTATTTCAAGAGTTTGATACCTAAGTCTCATCATATTGGACAGATATACGTGATGTCTCTATATACACATGATACATGTGATGTCTATATACACATATGATACACACACACACACACACACATATATATCACTGTATAACAAATGAAGTTGCATTAACTTCTTAAATTTAAATTTGGATTTAATGATTTCAAATCAGCTTCACCTTAAACACGGTCTCTAGCAATTCTTCTACAACTTAAAAAATTATTTTTAATCAATGCAATAGAATGGTTAAAATTAAGAAATTAGGACTACACACATAATTAATAAGTGTTAAAGCTTTACAAATTGTCAACATGCATTAAACTCTAAAGTATAAAAAATTAATGTTCTAAATAAGAACATTTAAAAAATAACTTAAGAAAATGATTTATACATTCTATTGTTATGAAAAACACTCATTAGTTTATTTAAAGTCATACTTTTTGCCTACATAAAAATATTTAGAACCCCTCAGTTGTTGATCATAAAAATACTATCCATTGCTGATGAGTTAATTCCCATACTGAGCAGAAGACTTCATTTCAAGCAAATTTAAAAATGAAAAGTATAAACAGCACCTAATTAATGAACTGGTTAACTATTCTTTTCCTGCTCAGAAAATAGCATTCCTTGTTATAAGCCTTAAAACAAAAGCCACAACCTCAGTGTAGAATCCAGTGAGCTCTGTTTTGGTTTCTTGTGGGAATCATTACATAAAAACTCCCTCCAAGGGCTGGGTAGATAGCTTCGTGGTCTAAGAGCCTGCCAGGCAAGTGCAAGGACCCAGATTTGATCCCTGGTACCACATGTTGTGTGGGCCCTGGAAGCTATGCTGGCCACTGAAACTGGGCATGGTGGCAAATGCCTGTAATTCCAGTGGTGGGAAGGCTGCGACAGGAAGATCACTGAAAGTCTGAGCTGTATAGTAAGAGCCTGCATCTAATTAATTAATTAATTAATTGAAAAACTTGCTCCAAGCATCAAGCTACATGAAAACCAGCATTGACACCCAGGGGTTACTTTTACAAAAGCATTATAAAATTCATCTGTACACAACATTACAACTTCTGCTTTAAGTTTTCAGGGAAACTACTCCATTAGGAATTAAAATAAATCACTTTAAAAAATTAAGAAACAATGAAGAAAAAACTGTGCCAAGTGAAGAAGTGAGTCACCACATAAATTAACAGAGTAATCACCAGCAAACTCGCTTCCATTTTTATTTTGCAATGGTGGCAATTTTGTTTAAATAAATAAATCAAGTTGCAAGCTAAGCAGAATTTATTGAAAAGTGACCAAGAAACAACAAAAAAAATATATTTGACCCTTATATACAGTACGAAATACAGCTGCAGTTTATTGATCTCTGTTTAAAATATCAACACCAAAGTTTCTGTTTAATCTTCTATGTATAGCAGATTCACCTCTTCAGTTATAAGGGTTATCTAAAACAACAAGAGGCTGGGGAGATAGCTCAGTAGAATAGTCACCTGCCTGGCAAGCACAGGGTCCTGAGTTCAATCCCCAGTACTACAATCAATCAATCAATCAATCAAACAAACAAACAACAAATTTGGAAAGACAGCCAAGCTATATTTTGAGATTTGTATGAATAATTCTGTCCTAACTTATTTTCAGGGCAATGTTATAAATCAATACATGTTAAACATATAATACAATTCTCTTGAATGAAATAAAATTGAGTTCTATCATGAGTTTTCATAAAATGACACCTTACATGGGGCCCAGCAGGATGGCTCAGTAGTCTAAGGCGCCTGCTTAGGAAAGCTTGGGTGGCTGCAAGGACCATGGTTCGATCCCTGGCACCACATGCTGTGCCAGCCCTGCCCTCAGGGCAGGCTGAGCCAGCCATAAAAATAAGTAAATAAACAAACAAAAGTTCTGAAACAATAAAAAATAAATAAAAAAATGACACCTAACTTTTCAGATAATTGTTAAAATGATACAAGCACCATTTGAAAATAGGAATTTATCTTGTTTTATATTTCTGAAAAAAAAATCAGTACACACCAAATCAACCAAGTTCAGTGAATCAACTAAATCCATTCAAGGACATTGTATGTCTTCAGAATAATCACTACAAATGCAATTATCCTATCAATGAGAACAAAAATGTTAGCTAATTGAAATCCACCTTTTTTTTTTTTTTTTTACAGTAAGTCAAAGTAGTTTTTACAAAATTCTAACAAATTTAAAGACAAGCAGTATTGTCATAAATGCAGTATATTTACACAGTATTCTAACAAGATTCTGAATGGAAGAAAGGATTAAATTTATTTTACAGTCTGGGAGGATCACACTTCTCAGATCCTATAATACCCCAATATATTCTTCATTTATTTACTTGTTAAGGGCCCGGCGGGATGGCTCAGTGGTCTAAAGCATCTGCTTGGGAAAGCTTGGGTGGCTTCAGGGACCGACGTTCAATCCCCAGCACCACATGCTGTGCCAGCCCTGCCCTCGGGGCGGGCTGAGCTGGCCATAAAAATGAGTGAATAAACAAACAAAAGTTCTGAAACAAGAAAAAAATAAATAAAATAAAAAATTCTAAAAAATATTTACTTGTTAATTTCTGTGGTGCTAGGGCTGGAACCCAGAGCCTTGCGCATGCTAAGCAAGGTCCCCAGCACTGGGCACATTCCTGGTCCCCATGGTTTCCTTTAATCTCACTTCATTTTCTGGTACTGCTTTGACCTAGCAAGTCAAAATGACACCTAATAAGTAAAATAGACTTGCTGGCACCTCTGTGTTTCTGCCAAAGTAGTTTTACTGTGCACCACTTATATTGGTGATAAGGTTCAGTGAGCTCTCCTGCAGGAGAAATTTGCAGCATTCCCAGCAGCAACATAGAATCTGGCCTTGTCCCCACCATTCTGGCTCTCTACTGCCAGCTTACCTGTCACCTGGCACAGGTGCTAAAGAACAAATTTATTTTTTAAATCTACCTTATTATACAGTGATACACTTCATTTTTGATATAAGCAATGTCAGATCAACTGTTCAAAAACAATTTTATTAACACTGGATAAAAGAAGGCTAGTATCTTTTCTTTCAACTGACTTTTGCAAATGAAATCCAAAATAACAGATCTTAACTTTCTTTTGCTAAAGATTTACAAAGCTACCTAATTCACTGATTAATTTCACTTTCCTATCTTCCACAATACTTTTGTGTTTATACTTCTGAAACAGTAGCCTACTACTCTACCTTAAGATAGCCTTTAATTTGAACTATATTAACTTTGCTTTCATCTCAGATGTTATTTTGAAAAACAGCTTAATGAGCCAGAATTCACAATGTGCCAGTTACTTATTTTAAGACTCCAAATCTGAAGTATACATTTTTTTGGTTCATATCTTCTAACTGTTCAGGAGAGGTATAGATACTGAGTCCAAGCCTGGCCCTCCCTCCCCCTGTCCACGAAGACCCACGGGTGGCCTTACCAATCCCTTGTCCTGCAGGCACATCATCAGCGTGCACACATCTCCCGTGGACTGATGGTTCACCAACATCACAGCTTCATCTTCTGAAATTGATTTGACGTCCTCCCCCCATTCCACCACTGTAAGAGTAAAAAGTTCCAAAGTATTATTTTAAAGACCTTTACAGGACCAAAAAATTTCTATTAAGAAAAATTTAATAATTTAGTGTATATCACCTTGCTAAACTTGTGAAGGTTTAGAACTCAAGACTATTTGCTATAAAAACCAAAATGTATGATACAATTTACATAAACCCAAATTACCATTAAAACGTAAAATGATCATACCTTTGGTCCCAAAGTCCTATTTCCTAGAACTTATTGGGCAAACAAGCAAAGATACAGGAATAAAGGATATGTATTATAACTTAAATGTTGACTAATAGAGAAAATGGACACAAAAATACTCATAGAAGAGAATAAATCTATTAAAAAATGACAGGTATCTCTATACATTATTTCTCATAAAACCGTATTACCTACCAACTCTTAAAATATATTTTGAGGGTTCTTTCTAAGGCTGCTGGCTCATAACTTCCTCTCCATACTTTACTATAAAAACTAGAATTTATCTTCCCTTCAATCTTTCTCACCTTTTCCTGACCTACTATGTCTGACTGTAGAGGGCAAGACTCCCATTTTAGAGGGGGTCCTGACTCATACCAAGGAGGAAGAAATGCCAAACAGCAGGGCCTGGCTGGTTTCCTTGCACATCGATTAGCATTAGGTTCACAGTAAATCCCCAGAGAAACAGCATGGGCTAAGGAGGTAGAAGGAGGGCAGAGGCTGGCCTCCAAGCAGGCATGCAGGCCCCATGCCCTGGCTCTATGCCTTGCCCCACATGCCTCTTCACCAGAATTTTTTGCACCAATCTTTATAACAATGGCATGTGTTTTCCTAAGTCATGTAAATTGCTTTAGCCAATTAACAGAACCCAAGATAGGGCATGGGAAGCTGATTTTATAATCAGTTAAGTCAGAAGCACAAGTAAAATAACCTGAGTTTGGCATCCATACCCTCAACCTGTGGGATCTGGTGCAATCTCCAGGTTGATGGTATCAGCAAGCTAGATTAGAGGGCACTTGGCTGGCATCCACAGCAGAACTAACTGCTTGCATAATTTTGGGGGAAATGGCCCTACATCTAGAAATGATCAGTGCTATGAAGAGCACAGTAGGAGAACTGAGTCTGAGTTTTATTTTTCTACTGTATCTCTGGACCAACTAACCCAAGGCAAATCACAGTGTACTTAAGACAGCTAATCTTTTTAAAGAACAAGTAAGAAGTATGTGCTACTATTGTGCTTTGAATTTTAAAAGGACTCCCAAAGACCCATATACTAAAAGGAATGGTCCCCAGGCTGTGGGGCTCATGCAAGCTGCGATCTTTAAGAGGCAGGGCCTCGTGGAAGGCATGTCACTTGGGGCTCCCCTTTCCAGGGCTTAGGACCCCCATACCTTCCTCTCTCTGCTTCCTAGCCACCATGAAGAGGGTAGCTTTGCTCCAGCAAGTGCTCCCACTGCAGACCCAAAGCTACTGAACCAGTGACCATGGACTGAAACCTCTCAAAGTGTGAGCCAAATGAGCCTCTCCTCCTTATAAGTTGTCTATCTCAGGTACTTTGAACAGCTACAAAAATCTAAGCCAACTACCCTATGCACTGAAATGTCTGGGAGAAGTAACTCAAAACTATTAATACTGATCATCATTGGGAGGAAGAGATAAATCCCAATGTATCTGTGCACTGGGATACCATGCCACCACAACATTCTTGTACTACGGTAAAAGCAAAGTCCAGAGCAGTGTGAAGGATGCTAAGACTTCCTGTATGACGGTTCTGCTGATAACCTGAAAGGGTTTGTGTCTGGATGTCCCCACAAACCCTTACGCAGTCATAGGTGAGGCATTCTGGAGATGGATGGATTTAGAGTGTGTGATTCTGGGGTCAAACGTATATGATTTTTAAACCAACCCACTGAATGGTTCTAGAGGGGCTCAAGGGTGCCCTATCCAGCATATGCTATTATTATATTTAGTAGACCAGGGATATAAGGATGTTGTCTGCGATGAACTAACTACTGAACATATAAAATTAATGACTCTCCTTCCATAAGTTTTCTCTTATTTTTGTTAGTGAACTTTTCAACTGTGATTGTTGAGGTATGTTCCAAGGGAAGAATGCCATATATATTGAAAATTAAATTTTTGTTGAATGAAATTTGTATTATTACCATATTCAACATGACTTTATTGCTATATAAAGGCAACTTCTTGATTTAAAAAGTGACTTGTATTTGATTTGTATGGTGTGTGAGTCTTCGTAAACTAAGACTGTCTGAGAGTAAGTCTTGGCTAAGTTCTGCTTAAGAGATAAAATATGTGTTGGGGCTACTCTTAATGCCTGTACTACTGTACTTCAGAAACATTTAAAATTGAGCACTGCCAGGCGTGGTGGCTCACGCCTGTAATCCCAGCACTTGGGAGGCTGAGGCAGGAGGAT
>PVJA010008894.1:0-17944 GCA_004027025.1 Myocastor coypus | reverse complement strand
GCATCGGAAAGTTGGAGTGGGGCATTATATTGACTTCTTAATAGTATCATAACAGTACTATGAACTGGTGGTTCACATAACAGATCTTTGTTCTTCATAGTTTGGCATTAGCAGAGCCATGCTCTCTCTGCAGGATCCTGCCTTGTCTCTTCTTAGCTTCTGGTGGGTTGCCTAGGTACTGGCTTGTAAATAAGCACTCTACTTAGTCTCTGCCTGTCATCACCTGGTGTTCTTCCTCTATGTGTCCACGTCCAGATTTCTCTCTTAAAAGGGCTCTAGCCTGCTGGGTGTGGCAGCACATTCCTGTAATCACAGCCTAGGGAGACTAGGAAAGGAGGATCATTAGTTTGAGGTCAGCCAGGGCTAGATAAAAAGTTTAAAAACAGCCTAGGTTACATAGTGAGACTGTTTCAAGAAAACAATAAAGAAAGGAGGCCAGTCAGGTTGGGATTTAGGGTTAAGGCCCACATGACCTCATCATAACCTGACTGATAGAGTTAGGTTGGATTGCAGGAGATGTGCTAGTCAACCCAGTAAACAGGGGTCCAAACTCATTTGTACTTTTATATTTAAACCAGTCATATTTATTTGTCTCTAATATAGATAGACAGACAGATAGGTGGATAAATACATACATACATACATACATACACACATACATACATACATACATACATTTTGTGTAAGAAAAAATCTTAAGTTTTATTTTCAATTATTGCATACATGCTTTCCATTACATAGGCCCTGGCCAAGGTATATTCTGTTCTTTACTCATTTAACAGTTAGTAAAGGCAATTTGATCTCTAGTACCCTAGAAGCAGATGCAGAAGTTTTACAAAGTTTGAGCTCAGCCTGGATAACTTAGTGACTTAAGAGAATTATTTTCAAAAAGATAAAAACATGGGTTTGGGGTGCTACTGAATATAAAAATCTGGGTTCAAATCCTAGTACAGAAAGAAAAAAAATTAATGAAGAATAGTATGCACGTTTTCCTGTTTCCATTGAAACAGGAACAAAGGCATCAAAGAAGAAAGGTAAAGATTATTCACCTATTACACACACTACTTTTCCTCATTGCTGAGACAAAAATCCAATACCCAAAGCTAAAAGGAAAGATTTAGCTCACAGTTTGTAGAAGGTTTCAGTCCACAGCTGGCTGGCTCCAAGTCCAGGTAGCAAAGCAGAGGGGTATCAGAGAAGAAACAGTTCTAAAGCTAAATCTTAACCAAGCAATAGGATTGTTCTCACATTCAAGATCAGAAGCTATGGATGCTTGCCAGTTCTTAAATACCACTTGATTAGAAGAACAAAAATATTCTAACACACCGTTCTTTGAGATGAATTCTCAAAAAAAGAACTGGGTCAGGTTCACTGTTTCGAAAGGGAATGAAAGGGCACCTGAATCCAAACTGAAAGCTTTCCAGTTGTAATGAATTTACAATTCTTATTAAAAAGCAAAAGTAAAGATTATTCACCTATTACACACACACTAACATATGTATCCAAAAGTTACAGATTAAAAACGATCACATCCCAGAAAGAAAATAAAAATAATATATGAAAAGCTCCTTAAAACTGATGTTAAAACCATTATGTTGACCTGCAACACAGCATAAGTTTGCTGCATCCAAACCCTTAACTTTCTTTCTCAAAGGCTCTACAGAAACTACGCCTGCCAACTATTTTATCATTTTTGCCTTAATTTTCTCATTTATAAAACATTAACATCACTCAAACACATTGTGAAAGTGAACGAGATCCCATGTAAAAGAATCACAGGAGGCAAAGCTCCTTTGGAACTCTTACTAAATGAGCCATCCGTCTTCTGTGTCATGTGGGGTCAGCCTTCTGATGTGAACAGCGAAGATGTAGGAGCCAAAATACCTCATGAATGATCCTCACCTTGCTAAAAATCTACAGCTTGCAGCAGCCTAGGTCAGGGGTGGACTGCACTGGATTTCTCCAAGGTTAAGGATTTCCAGAGCTAGTGAGGACAGTGAGGGTAAAAGGGAGGAGTGGGAGAAGGGCTGAGTGGGCAGTGGGTGATTAAAAGGAAAGGGGAAGAGGGAGGTAGTTACACAACAGGCACCTGAGCTGCCACTGGATCCTCTCACCACACAGCACTCTCTTCAGACATGCGGAAGTCGGCCCTAGGCAGACATGATGGATATTTCTACTAAGAACCATTGAATAAAACATCCTTAAGCTTTATTTTATTCTTTTTAAATGAATACACGGAACCACCAAGGAACTGGTATACTGTTTTTAGCACTTAAAATTGAAGAGTTGGGGGTAAGCCTCAAGCTGTCACTTAACTATATAATAGTGGCATACATTATGAAGTAGATACTTAAGCAATAATCTAATAGCTCACATTTATAGAAGGCTTGCTCTATGCCAACATTAGTAATTAGTGGTCACTGTTTTCTTAATCTTTACAAAACCATAAATGTACACATAGTATTAGCTCCAATTTACAAATGAGGAAAACGAAATATAAAAAAGGTTTAAGTACTGTCACTGCTAACAGGCCAAGAGCCTTGAGGACAGAAACTTGCATAAACTGCTCATGTACATGATTATGCCAGGGAGTACAGGTGGCAGGCCATATCCCAAAATCCTCAACAAATAAGGCCACTGGTTAGTAGCAACAGGACAAAGAGAGATATAACTAAAAAATCTTTACTGAATGAGAGCTGATGAGTACTTAAGTCTAAAGAGGCCAAGGATATTTAAGAAAACTCAACATAGGGGCTGGGGAGATAGCTCCGTGGCACAAGTGCCTGCCTGGCAAGTGCAAGGTTGTGAGTTTGAACCCCAGTCCCACCAAAAAAAAAAAAAAAAAAAAAAAAAAAGAAAACTCAACATTATCTGTGGGTCCAAATACAGATATCTTAAATTTAATATGTTTATTGTAGGACTGGCTCTTTTCTTAAATCTTCTCCATCTTGACAAATGACTCGTTCAGTTAATTAGCTCAAGAGAAAACTTCATATCACTTCTGATTGTATCCTTTCCTTAATCCTTCATATTTAATCCATCTCTAAGTTCTGTAAACTGTTCCTGAAAAATACATCTTACATCCTATTTCTGCTAAAACTACCACTCTAGTCCAAGTCACCAGTAAGTCTTACCTGGACTTTTTTAGTGACCTTCTAGCTAGTCTTATTACTTAAAAGAAAACTTTCGAATTCCTATGTCAAATATTATTAAAATTAGAATCATCTGAACATGATTTTTTTTTTCTTTTTTTTGCGATACCAGGCATTGAACTCCGGACCCTGTGCTTGCCAGGCAAGTGCTTATTATACTGAGTTATCTCCCCCGTCCCAAGGAGGAGAGTCTGTTTTGTTTTGTTTTAGTACTAGGGATCAAACTCAGGACCTTGCTCTTACTAGGCTGAAGCTTATGCCACTGAGCTATCTCCCTAGCCCCTAAACATGAATTCAAGAAGAACAATAAAGTAAGAAGTGATAAACTGGTAATTAGTTTAACTGATAACTGAAATTGGCTTTAAGTTAGACCTGTACTGGTTTCAAAAAGGGGAGCTATTGACATTTTGGATGATGCAATTCTCACGCCTACAGTCATCACATTGCAAAATTTTTAGAATCCCTAGCTATCAATCTCTGTGTTGACCTGAAAGGCAATTCTAACACCCTGTCTTTACCCCATCTACCTGAGAACCACTAAGTTAAAAGGATCAAAATAAAATAGGTCAATGTAAGTCTGAGATAAAACCAGGATGAGGTTATATAACAAATGAGAAGCATCCAGACAACATAAGGACTAAGTAAATTCATGTTTAAAATCCATCTCTTGAATCCCCTCGTCCTTTAGTTACTCAGCTCCCACGAAAAGGCAGCCAGGGTATGGAAGCATCTTCTCTAGGAAAGACCTACTGACCACTTGGACTTTCCCAGTGAAATCTTCCAATAATATTCTGAGATTCACTATCAATAAGTTTCAACCATTTGCACAACTACCACTCAACATTTTAGTCCCTTTTAAAATTTATTTAGTACAAGGTCTACAGGATCTCACCACACAGATCAGACTTGTAGTGATCCTCCTGTTTTCAGCCTCTCATGCAATGGGATTCCAGGCACACACCACCATGCCCAGTCTTAGTCGCCACCTCAGCACACCCTAAGGGTGGAGCCTGCACATTATGCCCAGAATCGAAATCTGGTCCCTGAGCCTGCCTAAGCAAGCACTTTAGTCTGCTGAACTATCTGGCTGGCTCTTTTTTTCTTTTGTACTTGGGATCAAACTCGGGACTTGGGCACTGAGCTACTTTCCCGGCCTTTAAAAGCAACAATAGACCGATAGTTGAAGGGGATCATAACATGCTACTTCAAAATATGTCACTTTGACATACTGGTTATTTTGAGCTCAAGGCAACTGAGAAACAGCAGACTTTCTGTTTCTGTGGGAAGGGCTGTCTTCACCCTTTCTACCTAGAAGCAAGCAATCAATTCCCTATGAGACAGGTACCACCTTGGTGCCAGAAAAGAATATCTTTATCACCAGAAATGGGGAGTTTATCAGCAGATGAGTTTGCACAAACAATCCTTACTAAAATTACACTCTTTGTCCATCAGGTTCCTCATTTATTTCCTAGTAACTTTCCTATAACTTATTGCTCCTACAGGCTCGGGTCCCTTTTCTTGTCTAGTCATGTTCCTATAATTGATTGCCCTCTATTAAAATAGTGTATATATATATGACTTTAAGTCTAATGGTATCTTTGGAGTTTTCACTTATTTTCTATAAGGTCCCTCAAACTATATAAAAGTATTTATGCCAAGTAACATGTGTATGTTCTTCCAAAGTCAGTCCATCTTTTGTGGCCTAATTTACAGTCTGAGAGAAACAGTAGTAAAGTTTTTCCTTACATAGTCATACATAACCAGATACCTGAAAAAAGTTCACTAATGTGAATGACAACAAAGTAAACAAAAATGAAGAGCCTAGGGAAACTACAGAAAACACACAAAGAAAAACTGCAGAGCTGAATATCACTGTATCATGGGGTGAGGAGTACAGTCTAGCACATCAAAGTCCATAACTCAACCTCTAGCTTCACATTAAAAAAAATCAAGATAACAGATAAAATGATGATCTTGTGACATCTTGCAACCATGAAATATGAACACCATATTTTTTTAAGATCTGTTGGAAATTAACATGATAGCAAAAAAAAGTTTCAACAAATGGACTGGGAGACAAAGTTAGGAAAATCTTCCAAACAACAGATCAAAACAAGGGCTGGGAGGATAGCTCAGTGGAAAAAGCACCCGCCTGGCAAGTGCAAGGTCCTGAGTTCAATCTCTGGTACCAGCAAAAACAACAACAAAAGATCATAGTAGATCATAACATAAAACAGGAGAAAAGACCTCATCAGACCAATTTTCAAATAACAGTAGTTCCAGAAAAAAGAACAGATGAAAAGAAACAAAAAAGGAAAAAAACCGGGTGTAATGGGTGATGACATGGTATGGCTACAGTTCCAGCTACTTGAGAGCCCAGAGCCAGGACAATCACTTACACCAGGTGTTTCAGACCAGCACGTCCCCCAATGCTCCCATGTTGAAAATTATCTGCAGTGCAACAGTGCTGGGAGGTGGGGCCTAATGAGAAGGGTTAACGCTACCATTAGGTAGGACCAGCATCCCAGAAGTGGGTTTCTTACCCTGAGAGTAAGTTATTAAAAATGACTTTAGTGCCCTCTTGGATTCTCCTACCCTCCAGCCATCTGTCACCAAAAGAAGCAGCATGAGGGCCTCGACAGTTGCCAGCACAGCCAGGAGCTTCCTAGCTCCGATCATTATGAGCCAAGTCAACTTCTACTGTTAATCAACCGCCCACTCTGTGCTTTCTATCAGAGCCACAGAAAATGGACCAAGACAACATGTGAGGTCAGAGTCATTCAGACTGACATAAGCCATCCAGGAACCAGCACCACGCCTTCCTAAAATTTCATAACAAAAGGAAGAGAAAATCCTGCAAACTCAGAAAGGAAAAACAGGCCATATATAAAAACTAAGACATCTGACTTAAATTTCTTACACAAAACTAAAAGATTGTTGACTTTTATCTTTAAAATACTGCAGAAAATCTACTTCCAACCTATAATATTTTAAAAACCTAACCTCTTGCTCTCAGTAACAGCTGAAATTATGTTCTTCACTAAAATGATGGAATAAAGCAAGAAAATGCAGACATGTAACACAAAAAATTGGGGCTATCACCCTGGAGGGAAACAAAAAGAATCTGGAGGAAGACAAGAAAGGAAAATATTGGGACATCAACCATACTCCAGGCTTAGAGAACAACCAATCCAAACTGCACAACTTGGAAGTTTCCCACAAACACTTTCTCCCAAAAGATAACTGATCTAAGTGAAGGTCTAAAACTGACAAAAAGCCTGAGGTAAATTAACAACCATTTCACAGAAAAGTAAGCAATGGGGTGGGGGTGGGGGTGCTAGTTAATTCAGGACAAATTCTGTGTAAAGCAAGCCGGGCGTGGTGGCGCATGCCTGTAATCCCAGCACTCGGGAGGCTGAGGCAGGAGGATTGGTGCGAGTTCGAGACCAGCCTGGGCTACAAAAGTGAGCTCTAGGCCAGCCTGAACTGCACAGTGAGACCCTGTCTCAAAAAGACAAAAAAAAAAAAAGGAAAGCAATGAAGTTTATTTTATTTTATTTTATTTTTCAGAACCAGGATTGAATTCAGGCCCTTGTGCTTGCCAGGCAAGTGCTTATTCTACTAAGCTATCTCCGCAGCCCCAAGCAAAGCAGTTTTACAAAAGGCTCATATATGAATACATTTGTATGTTCACAGAAAAAATCCACAAATTTAATGTTTTTATGGGGTACCAGAAATTGAACTCAGGACCCTGAACCCAGTACAGGGAGGTGCTGTACCACTGAGCTATATTCCTGGCCCCAATGTATTTAAATAAACTAAATTACAATAAATGGAACATCTACTTTTAAAGTATTATTTTAAAATAAGGCAAGAAAGCGGCTAGGGAGATAGCTCCGAGGCACAAGTGCCTGCTGGGCAAGTGCAAGGTCGTGAGTTTGAACCCTGGTCCCACAAAAAAAAAAAAAAAAAAAAAAAAATAAGGCAAGAAACAATGCAAAAAGAAAACTACCCTCAAACCTTAGTATTTAGGATGTGAGTGTCAGGGAGATAGCTTACTGGCATTAGTGGCATAAGTGCCCACCTGGCAAGCACAAGAGCCCAAGTTCAATCCTCAGGACAAAAAATAAATAAATAAATAAATAAATTCAGCATTTAAAAATACTAATTTTTGTAGTATGTCTTCCAGTGATTTTTCTATGTGTAAAAAGATAATTTTTAAACCAAAAATTAGTAATTAACTATCATTTTATGCACTTGAAAAACTAGTTGTCTTTTTAAATAGTCTTCCACAATGTAATTTTTATGTCTGTATGATAATTTACTAGATGAAAGTCTTAATAGATAACAATTCTCTAATGATGAATACTGGCTATGATTATAATAAAATACAGTATAAATATAAGTGTACAAAGAACTATGGAATTTCTTCTCCAAAAAGTTCTAAGACTTTCTTAAATATTAAGAAGCATTCCTTCCTATCAATGTCACTTTTTTTTCTGTATATTTTAGTAAGAGTCTACAGGGTCTCACTACATAGATCAGACTTGTAGTAATCCACCTGTGTTGTGCCTCCGGAGAGCTGTGATTACAGGCTCAGGCCACCACGCCCAGACTCAATTGCCATCTCAGCACGCCCTGGGGGCGGGGCTGGCAGGGTACTCCAGGGATCCAGGGATCAAACCAGGCCACTGCATCTGCCTAAGCAGGTGCTTTAATCCCTAAGCAATTTGGTGGGCACTCCCTCAATGTTAAATCACCAAAATAAATAAAGTCAAAACCACAAAAATTTATTTTAGTATTTTTTAAATTTAGTATTGTTGACAGGACATGAATTATTTTCTACAAACTGTAATTGATGATATGAATAATACCTTCATGTTTCTGAGAAGTGGGGGATAATAAATATTTCTAACCCCCCAAAAAAGTTTATTTTGGGAGGTAGTAGAACTATTCCCTATCTTGAAAGTGGTTGTGATTAAATGTGATATGTCTGCATATGTCTATCAAAATTCATAGAATATACACTAAAAGTGAATTTCACCATTATGACCTTTCATACTCTAAACCTGAAAGACACACAAAAATTTTCAGTGGGCACAAAGATTTTTTAACATGATTTTAAGCTAGTCAATAAATAAATTCATATAAAACTGAAAATGCTTTCATATGCAAATGCATTTATACTGAAGAGACTACCAAAGAGTACAAATAACTGACAGTTGAAATCAGTAAAATCAATGATACTGAAAACAAAACTAGAGGAAAAGGAATAAAACTAAAAGTGACTCATTGAGGGCCAGCCATATAGCTCAGAGGACTAAAACACCTGCAAGCAGACACAGGGGCCAGAGGTTTGATCCCCTGGCCTGCCATGCTGGACTCACCCGCGTCTGGGGAGTGCTGAGACTGCAATGGAGATGGAGCATGGCGGCACGTGCCTGTAATCCCAGCTCTTGGGAAGCTGTAAACAGGCAGATCACTATAAATCTGATCTAGTAGTGAGACCCTTAACACCCTGTAGGCCCTTCCCTAAAATACAAAAGAAAAAAAGTGACTCATATTAAAGATGAATGCAATTTATAAAACTAATTTCTAATAAAACTAATGAAAAGAAAAGCCTAATATTTGGAATAAAAAAAGATGTAACTATAGACAGCAAGAATATTTAAACACATATAATAAAAGGGATTATTTAGGAATAACCTCGTAAATTTGACAGCTTAGGTGAAATGGACCTGTCTTAGTTACTTTTCACTCGTTACTGAGACAAATACCCGACACTCAAAATGAAGGAAGGAAAGATTTATTTAGCTCACAGTTTGTGGAGGTTTCAGTCCATATTTGGCTGGCCCAAGGCTGAGTAGAACAGAGCAGAGAGCATCCAGTTCATGGCAGCAGAACAGCAACAAAATGGTGGCAGAGGCAGCCAACCAAACAGGGCAGCTGAGAGCAACAGCTCTAGTCTGTCTCTCTGCCTCTCTTTATATTACATCCAGGCTCTCCACCTTAGCCTCCGCTTTAGGCTACACCCATAATCCCAGAAGTATTTCAACCCATAATCCCATAAGTACTAAAACCCATAATCCCAGGGATCATGGATCAAGTCCCAAACTCTACATGAGGCTTTGGGAGGACAACTCCATAACAGGACCAAACCCTAAAGTGTTACTGACTACCAAAACCCATCTGAGATGAGGCAATCTAAATAGTCTATTTCTGTTAAGCATACTGATTTTATAGTAAAAAAAAAAAAAAAAAAAAAAAAAAAAACTTCTAGGAGATAGTTTGTCTGGTCTAGGTAGCTTCATTAGAACAGTCCAGGAAATATTTCAAGACAAAACAACGTAACACCAATTTTATATTACCTGTTGGAGAAAACAGAAAAGAATATTCTCTATTTTATGTTATAGGCTCGATATTATCCAGATAGCAAAACCAGAAAATAAAAAACAAAAACACAGTACTAATATTCATCATGAATACAGGCTGAAAAGACAACAGAGTATTTACAATGGAATCAAACAATATTACATCATGACTAAGATAGGTTCATCACAGGAATGTAAAGTTAGTTGAGTCATTTACCACACTCATACTCTAAAGAAGAAAACCCTCACAATTATATGATTAATGTAGAAAAAAAAAATTAACAAATTTCAACATCCATGCATAATGAAATTTCCCAGCAAACTTGGAGTAGAGATTTTCTCAGTATAATAAAGTATTTCTACACGAAACAGTTAATATAATGTTCCAGTATTTAAGATGCTTTCTCCTTGAGAGTAGATGGGAAAGGATGAGCACTCCTCCCAAACATTGTACCAGACTGTATCAACCAACTTAACAATATAATAGAGAGAAATAAAGGCAATGCACTAAAAAGAGATAAAATTCTTATTCACAAATGACATGACTAAGTAAAATATTCCAACTAATGTACAAAAGCTCTAATTACTGAGAACACACAAATATTATTATACCAGGAATAAAAACAAGAAACTGAAATTTAAAATCCCACTTGTAAAAGTGTGTACCCCAGTGTTTATATTAGCACAACTCATAACAGCTAAAGCTTGGAAGTTGCCTATATGTACACCAAGACATCAGCACATACAGAAAACGTGGCTACGTATACACAATGTAGTACTACTTGACTATAACGAATACATTAAAGTCATTTGTGGGGAAATGGATGCACCTTGAGACTGTGGTGCTTAGTGAGATAATTCAGACACAGAAGCTTAATTATCACACGGTTTTTCATAGGAAAATATAATAATTCAAAAAGCAAATAAGAAATGGGGAAATAGAGTTTTCATAAATAGAAAGATCTACAGTTAAAGAGGAGGGGAAGGGGAAGAAAGGATTCAAATGTGGCATACACATGAAGCAACTCCCCAAGATGAATACATTCATTATACATTGCCAACCTATACTAATAAAAAGTTCACCTCTCAAGTACTTAACAAAAATTTACAACACTAAAATACTAAAACACTGAAAACTATCACTGATGAAGGAAATGCTCAAAATCCAGCCGGGCGTGGTGGCGCACGCCTGTAATCCCAGCACTCGGGAGGCTGAGGCAGGAGGATTGGTGCGAGTTCGAGACCAGCCTGGGCTACAAAAGTGAGCTCAAGGCCAGCCTCAACTGCACAGCGAAACTGTCTCAAAAAGACAAAGAAAAAAAAAATCCACATAGACGTAATCACGTTCATGAACAAAAGATTCAAAGACATCTATTCTACCCCAAATCCATTTACAAATATAACACAGCTTCAGTGAAAACCCTGGTAAGAGCTATTCTTTCTGGAAATAGAATCCCAGCATTGTTTTAATCTGCATCTTTTGAATGACCAGCGATATCGAACATTTTTATATATTTATTTGCTGTTTGTATTTCAAGTGGGTCATTAAATTGAAGGAGTCTGATCTTTTTTCAATTCTTTGTATGATCTAGATATTAGTCCTCTGAGGAACTGGCAAAAAAAAAAAAAAAATTTCCCACTCTGTGGGTTTTCTCTTTTCTGTTACTGGTTGCTTTTGCTGTTTAAAAGCTTTTTAATAAAAGATCCCAGATATTGATTTTTTTTGTGACATTTTTGGTACAATCAGGATTTTGCTCATGAAGTCTTTGCCTAAACCAATGTCTTCAAGAGTTCTGCCTATTCTCTTTCAGCAGATTTGATATTTGATTTAGTATTTAGATCTTTGATCCACCTTGAATTTAGTTTACAGCATGGTCAGAGACCTGTCTAACCTTAGTCTTTGGTTTGTGGAAAGCCAGTTTTACCAGCACTATTTATCAAAGAACCTATCTTTACTCCAGTGAAAGTGTCTGACCCCTTTGTTGAAGATAAACTGGCTGAATGTACTTAGAGTTATTTCTGCATATTTTAATCTGTTCCATTCATTCTCCAGTCTTGTTTTTTGGTTTGAGTGACTTGCCAGTACAGTGCAGTTTTTGTCACAATAACTTTACAGTATAATTCCAAGTCAGACACTGTGATGTTACCTAACTTTGCCTTTGTTGTCCAGAATTGCTTTTGGTATTCAAGGTCTCTCCTGGTTCCCAATAAGTTTTAGGAATTTTTTCTCTAGTTCTGTGAGGTATGCTAATAGCATTTTGATTGGGATTGCATTAAATCTGCACAAGCATTTTGGGAGTACGGCCATTTTTATTATGTTGGTTCTTTTTACTCAAGAACAAGGGATATATTTCCATTTTCTGACATCCTCTTCAATCTCTTTTTACTTCCTTTGTTAGGTTGACTGCTTTCTTTTTATTTTTGGTGCTACTGTAAAAGACGTTATTCTCCCAATTTCTCTTTCAGTGAGTTGATTATTAGCAAAAGGAATGTTATTGATTTTTAAGTGTTGACTTTGCATCCAGAAAGAATCACTACCATCAAGAAATCAACCAGTAACAAATGTTGACAGATCTGTGAGGAAAAAGGAATCCTTTCCTGCTGTTGGTAAAAGTTTAAATTGGTGCAGTTCCTGTGGAGATCCCTAAAAAAACTAAGACTACAGGTCCCTTCTGATCCAGCTATTCTGCTTCTTGGCATTGTCTAGAAAGAATTGAATTCATGATACCACAATATATACACACCCATGTTTACAGTTTGTCTAACAGCCAAATCTTGGAAATGACCCAAATGCTCATAAAGTGATGGATAAAAAAGACACTTTTTAAAAATACATAATGGAGAATTACTCAGCAATAAAGAATTAGCTTGAGATATTTATTGTTAAATACATGGATTTTGACGCCATATTCTTTTAAGAGAAATAAATCAGACATATACATGTAAATATCACTCTGGTGTGAGAAACTGGAAATGTAAATAACAACCAAAATGTATAACAAATATTGTGAAATAGGAAGAAACTGTTCAAAAATAAAGGGGAACTTTTCCCAAAGGGAAAGAAAGTAAGAAGGTAAAAATGAGGAAGAAGCGTAAAAATGAAAATAAAGCTTTATAACAAGAGGAAGAGGGGTTGAAGGGATGGGGGGAGGGGGAGAGAAGACTGAAGACATATCATATATAGGTACAAAGGTCCATGATTAATATGATCAAATTTTTAGACTTAATAATTTAAAAATACCATTTGGAAAAAAAACAAACCCTCTGGAAGTATTTTCACATACCAGTTGTTCCTAAAATTTACATAGAAAGACCAATCAATTAGAACAGCCAAAATAACTTTGAAAACAAAAATTCGAAAACAACCACACCACCTGATTTTTCGTTTTCTTTTTGGTAAGATTGGGGTTCAATACACACCACCTGATTTTAAAACTTCCTATAAAAGCTACAATAATGAAGATAGTCAGATACTAGTAAAACACACATAAATCAACAGAACAGAAAAGAAGCCAGAAATAAATCACACAGATATGGTGAAATGCTAATGGTGGGAGTAATGGGGATTGAACAAGGGAGGGCTGAACTACTTTCCCTGCCCCTTTTATTTTCAGACAAAATACAACTAAGTTGCCCATGCTGGCCTTAAACTTATAATCCTCCTGCCTCAGCCTCTAGAGTAGCTGGAGTTATAAATGCACACCATCATGCTAACTCAGAAAAGTGACTTTTACCAACAGTGCAAAATAAGTTGAAAAGGAACTGTTTTTTCAGCAGAGTGTTGTCAAAATATGAATCTGAATTCCAATCTCATACCTTATAGAAAAATTCCAAATTGGTCACAAGTAGCATGCATGTAAAACACAGGAGAAAAATACCCATTACTTGTGTTTTTACAAAGGGTTTTTAGATACTACAAAAACGAAACACAAAACACAATCAGTAAGATGAATTTATTTAAAATGTAAACATTCTGTATAGAAAATCACACTACTATGAGACTAAAATAGAAGAAAACATATGTAACCACATAGCCTACAAAGGATTTGCGCCCAGAATGTATAAAGAATTCTCAAAACTTGGCATTAAGACAATAAACCAACCAATTAAAACTGAGCAAGAGATTTGAGACAAAATAGTAGAAGGTGCAAAAATAGGGTGAGGGGAAAGAATAAAAAAGCCACAGATAATCATTTCATCAGTGTGCCTGACCTGCCTGCTTTTCCAGCCACAGCCATGCGCCCTGGGGTGGGCGTGAGACTTATCTACGCTTCCTATCACTTTCTGCTCTCACACGCTGTCATCATGCCAACACCTCACCATGCTGCAGGAATTTAATCGTTACTGAGTCTAGTGTCGCACACCTAGGATCCCAGCACTCAGAAGGCTGTGGCAGGTGAACTATCTCAGATTCTAGGCCAGCCTGGGCCTCACAGTGAGCTCAAGAACAGACTGAACTAGGTTGGAGAGACATTTCAGCAGACTCAGCACTGCTTAGCAGGCAATCACAGGGACCGGGGTTTCATCTCCAGCACCACATGCTATGCCAGCTGGGGCCACTGTAATCCCAGCACTGGGGAGGCTCAAAACAGGAGGATCACTACGAGTCTGAGCTAGATAGTGAGACCCAGTACCAAATACATTTAAGAGAGAGGAAAAAAAACAAAACAAAACAGAACACCCCAAAACAGAATTTAATTCTTTCAATATAAATTTTCTTTCTATATAAACTAGACAACTTTTTTCCTTTGGTATCAAAATTGAATGTAAGGCCTTCACACTGAGCTACCCTCCCACCTCCCCAGCCAGACCTTCCCTCCTTCTTTTCTTCCTTTTTTTTTCAATAATGGGTCAGCACCTCCCTTAACTGCCCAGGCTGGGCTTGAACTTGGGATCCCCCTGCCTCAGCCTCTCAAGAGTACTGACATGAGCGCCACTGCATCCTACTAAGCCAACTTTGCGCTAAGGTAGCATCCTAGTCCTCAAGGAGTTGGCTCATTTATTGGGAATAAAAATCAAGCTGGGGAATGAAATGCCCATGATGAGGGCTAAGAAAGAAAAAATTCTTGTGAAAGGAAGAGATACCTGCAGTGTAGAAGGGGAAGGGCATGCTAAAGCAAAAATGAGGTGGTACCTCTGAGCACAAACAGCTTATGGAAGAACTTCAAGCCAGACGCCTGAGTCCCAGGGGACTTAAAAGTTTCTAAGTTACCAAACGGCTGTCAATGGGGAAAGCAGGCTTCCATTATGGTAGTAGGAGGAGGGTCAGAAGCTGTTTTAGAAAGGCATCACACCAGGAGGCAGCCACTTCTCAGCTCTTGTCTTGAGCTGGGTTTGGCTGGGTGGCCACAGACCCAGACCACACACTCCATTCTCGAAGAGCCCAGCTGTGTGCTAGGTAGCAAAGCTCCAGTCAGCGGTGGCCATACAACCCATAGTGACCCATCACTCAGCCTAGCTGTGTGATCTGGGTTTGAATAAGTAAAGTTCACTATGAGGCTTGAACAGGGACTAAACCACCCAGAGACAAATTTCTCAGAAAGTATCTTAATCATTAAACAACACATGATTAGAATCAGAAATTTGAGAGTATTTATTAAAATTAAATGCGAAAATTAACAAGGTTCCTGAGGGGCAGAAAGGAAAGGAATCCACACTAAGGGACTAGCTCTTATAGGAGGAACACTATACACTGTAGTAGAAGAATGAAGGGGAAGAGAAGTAAGGCTAAAGAGCCAGGCTTGGGGAGCAAGCCTCTTAGAGCACCAGAGTCCTCAATATTGTGGTAACCAAACCCAGCAGATAAAAAAATTAACAATGTGAGGGAAGGATGAAGACTATAGTGTTTTTTTGTTGTTGTTGTTTTTTTTTTTTTGTGTGTGTGTGTGTGTGTGTGTGTGTATGGGGTGTGAACCTCATTTTTTTTTTCTTAAACAGTGTCCTACTAAGTTTCCCAGACTTGTCTTAAACTTGCAACTCTTTTGCCTCAGCCTCCCACTCCAGCTATATTTTGTTTTAAAGATAAGAATGCCATTAGTATCTTTATATCTTGGAAACCAAACACAGAAGGAAACATAGTTATCAAGATAAAACAAAAACATGGCATATTACCCTTGGATAAGAGACTCTCCTTAGCCAAATGAGGGGGTGAATGAATTAGGGGAGAGTGATAAGATAACTGGGAAAGATACAGCAAGCACAGTACCAACCAAATCCAGGGCAGAGAGAGACACTAAAAACTGACCTAAGAAAGAGAAGCGCTCTCCAAGTTTTCAAAAGCACAGAGAAATCTTGCATGAAGTTGTCCAAGAGCACGTGGGCAAGTCCATTAAAACCAAAAGCAGAAAGCAGAACACAAGCATTCATATCATTCAAATGCCCCAGAGACCTTAAGTAAAGAAATGCAGTTAGGGTTAAAGCAGCTTCTGGTTGAGGGCTGGCCCCATTCCCAAAGTGTGAAATCTAAGGGAGAAAAGGCAATAAAGTGCTAAATCATGACCAAATGAGAAAACACTAACTATACTACACAGCACTACCACCTGCCCCCTGGGAAGAGCTTTCATTCATAGTCTCCCCATTGTGTACAGGACTCCCAGAACATTCAAGCCAGTATCAGTCTTGAAGTTAAGATGAGATCTAAATTCTCTCAGTAAGGATGAGAAGTGGACTAAAATCCAAGTTCCTCCATCCTGGAAACCAAAGCACAGACTGTCCTCACTGCGTGAGCCTGCGAACTAACGGCCCTGGGTGTTCTCGTGGCATAGCATGCTCAGAAGCAGAGCTGCAGCCCAAAGAAGGGTTCTACCCCCCCCCCCACTGGCTCACTGCCAATAGAGTTCGAAACTCAACAACCCCCAGCCTCTGTGCCCTCTCTGTTGCTGCTGGCAGGGCTCCCCTCAGGACCTACTGTTCTCATCAAAGTTACTCACCTGACCACACAACGCAGTAAACAGGCTTTGTTTTTTAAAATATAAGTCTCACAGAGGATTAATAGCTCCCAATGGAATCAGAAAAATGAGAAATCAACCCAACCGGAAGTCAGTGTGGGTGGGCTTGGGTCAAGTTTTTGTAACAACCTTCCAGAGGAAACTCTCAGAAGAGGCATCCTTTCAAGAGCTGCCCCAACTGAGTAGGATCTCCCATGAGTCTTTGTCTCTTACTGTCCACACTATCTCCAAATGTTACCATCCTGGGACCAAGATTTCAAAACATGAACTTCTAGAAGGGCAAGCCTCATTCAAAGCTTAGCATAACTCAACAACAGAGTGACATCTCATTCATTTGTCCAATATGTACAAATGGCTACTAAATGCATAGAAAGATCACCTAACTCTTAAGGAAATGCAAACCTAAGTTACAGCGAAGTATCATTTCACATACATTTGGCTGACTAGAATTTTTAAAAAAGGAAAGTCAAGTATTTATGAGGATGTAGAGAAACTGGAACACTCCCACACTGATGGTAGGAATGTACATTAGTGCAGCTGTCATGGAAAACAGTTTGGCAGTCTCTCACAAGTTAAACATAGAATTACCAAATGACCTAGCAATTGACTCCAAGGTCTAAGAGAATTGAAAATGTATGTCCATACAAAATGTATCTGTGACTATTTACAAGGCATTATTCGTAATAACCCAAACTGAAAATAATCCAAATGTTTATTAACTGATGAATATATTAAAAATGTAGGCACCACTGGGAGCTGAGCCTGCGCGCCCGCCGCGGGTAAGCTCCCTGCGCCTCTCTGCCCCGCCTCTGCGTTCCTGTGACTAACTTCCTGTTCCAGCCCAGACCCAAATCGCACCACTGGGAGCTGAGCCTGTGCACCAGCTGGGTCAGGATCCTTGGCCTGCCTTCACTTTCCCCGCACCCCCCTTTTCTTTTTTGAACCCCTCCAGCCCAAGCGCCAGCACCGAACCCATCAAATAGCCCGTTTGGCAACCGATCTGGTCCACGAGCCTACCAGGACTACTCAATCCCAAAGCTCCACCTCCACCTACAGACCACATCCACCAGGATTCACAAAAGCTAGCAGCCAGAGCCTCAACATAAGAGTCAGGAACCTCTGTAGAAGAACCACCTTGGAGTCTCCAGACCAAACGCCCATAGACACAGCATAACGCCACCAAAGTGCAGAGGTCGCTTCCATACAAAATGATAACAACAAGGAGTAGGAGGCAATCTCAGGACCCGTGCCCACCCAAACCAAATACAGAAGACGCTATCATGGAAGAAAATGAGAATTATACAGATGAAACCTCTGAATTGGTAGCATCTGAGGCAGACACACAAGTGCAGAAACTTAGAGAGCAACTGAGATCAGAGATAACATCTGAAGTAAAAAAAGAAATACATGAAGTGGAAAAACGGCTGGAGAAACGTATAGAGGACATCAGAGCAGAAATAATATCTAAAGTTGA
>PVJA010008893.1:0-62664 GCA_004027025.1 Myocastor coypus | reverse complement strand
AAGTCAATGTCTTTCCCATGTCAACATGTCCCATGAAATTTTCAGAGCACAAGAGGAAAGCCTGTAGTCACATATGAAACTAAGTTGTGTTAAACCTGACGGTGCACATATGATATAAATTTCTATTTATGTAAATACCTGATATTCACTTTCTCATTTGATTGGTAGCTGCTGGGAACTAGTCTGAGATAGAGGAAAAATGATGTGAATTTTAGAAACTTTTATTCCACAGTTGAGGTTTTGGTCTATCACCGCTGTACTCTTCCTTTAGAGAGACTTCCATAGAATACCTTTCCTGAGATTGACATTTCTCAAGCTGATATTCTACTCCTGAGACACCCATGTGCCCCAGCGTGATAGATACCAGTGTAAAAGTGGCTTTATGTCCATGGCATTAGTGTCCCTTCGGACCTGTTACCTATGCTTGTTTCCTACCTTTATCCTGGAAGCCTGTTCACACAGGATGATGCATTTCTTTTAGCTGCATTCCTATCTGAAGAACGTCCAGTTTATCAATCCTGCTGGAGACCGAGTGAGCTTGGACAACAGAAAGAAATTGGATTCAGAGTATGATATTTTCAATTTTTGGAATTTTCCAGAAGGCCTGAGACTTAAGGTCAAAGTTGGCACATTTTCTTCCCATGATCCACGAGGCCAAAAATTGACTCTATCTGAGAATACCATAGAGTGGCCCACAGGCATTACAGAGGTATGTTGTACCAAGTCATGGCACACTCACTTTATCACAAGTAAGCTCCACAGCGGCATAGGCTTTGTGTCTCCAATTTTGCTCATGCAAAGTAGTGGTCACATGTGGAAATTCAACAATAAGAATGAGTTTTCAATTTGAAAAATATTGTGTATAAACTTTCTGATGATTTGGAAAGAAATCCATTTATCTACTTCTATTTTGCAAAAATGTTTCATGCTATCAAATAAATTTGGCATGCAATTATACAGTTTTGCTTGGGTATGTATACACATTTAGTTTTTCACTCTAGATATGAAGAAGTTATTAAAAGTCTAAGAAGTTATGTCACATTTTTTCCATAGACTCCCCGCTCAGTCTGCAGTGAAAGTTGCAATCCTGGATTTAGAAAAAGCTTTCAGGAGGGAAAGCCTTCTTGCTGTTTTGACTGCACTCCTTGCCCACAGAGTGAAATCAGCAATATTACAGGTAGCAACATTTCATTTGAAAACATTCTCTGTTTATTTTATATTCACTCCATCAATCCAGGAAATAAAAAATATCTTATAGAGGACACCACTGATAAAATTCTTTTTTTCACATATCAAATTATTTGCTCTATTTTTGTACAATATTTCTTATTTATTTCTTTAATTTTATTGAAAATGAAATAACAATGATACAGTTTCAAAACAGGTTAGGAACTCAAAATAGCTCAATACAATAAGCATTTACCTGGCAAGCACAAGGGCCTGAGTTCAATCACTGGTCTCCCTCCACTCCCCCCAAAAAAATCAGGTTAGTAGCACAGTTACAGTAATTAATACAAAGCATATTGTTGTCTTCATAGTAATTATTCAGAGTAGAAGATACAGACATGATATTTTTTCTAAACACTATTAGTACAAATCTTTTTTCTCATTGCACTAATAGAAAGTAGCTGTCTATATAGTCCAGTAGTCCTAGAAGTAGTGGGTTATCAGTAGAAATGGCAATGTCAGAAGCTGCTGATGTGAGCCCTTTACAGCTCAGAATATTAATGTGACTCCAATGATTGATGGAAAATACCAGTTCTGTGTTATATCTAAGGTGCTTGATATTCAGAAAAATACAGATGTCAAGCTCAAGGGCCTATGTTATAGGGTAATAATATCACTAGGCTTCTCTTCTTGTGCCTTAGCAACTTAAATTTGAAGACCAAAATCTTAGAGCAAAATAAGGGCTACAAGATAGCCAATATTTTGTCCCTAGCCCTTCAAGGTCAGTGTGGAGTCAGACCATAAATGAACCTGTACTGCAGCATCCTACTTGCTGTATTGAGTGCTATTGTCTTGTTGGACAACAAATTTTGCTCTTTGATATGTACTCGAATTCAATGTCATTTTAGTCATCTCTTATTAATCATTTTGGTTTTATGTATTAATTGCAACAAACTGTGGTCTTCCAGTGGTCTCAGTCTCCAGACATTCTTGGTTTTTGAGACAGAATAATATCAGTTTGTCTTGGTCTGCTTCAAAAACCCCAACAGACTTGTCTCCGCCCACTGACTCTGTAGGGTAATAGTTATGCACCACCAAATCTGCCCATATTGATGTATTTTCCCAGTCACACTGAAAACGTGATTTTTCTCTAGACAAGCCCCTTTCTCTGACCCACATCTCCTAAGTACCATCTCCATCATGGTCTTTAACATGGAGTGTGAGTAAAGCCAACTCTACAATCTTTGAAACCACAGAAACACTGCAATCAGCACAAGTGCAGGCACAGTTCATTTTCAAGTCAACGATATCCTCTTTACACAGAGTGGGTGCTCAGGCACTGAGTGTGTTTGGAGCTGTGCAAATGTGTTTGTTTTACAATGTGCTTATAACACAGCACAATCCCATTTCTCTGACTTAATCCCAGGTCTCCTAGAATGTGTATATGAGTGTAGAGAAAGTCTAGGGCATGAGTTAGAGTCTGTGCCACAGAACCGTGAGCATGACACGCACACAGAATAAGGGATAGAAAAATGACAATATCTATATTTCAGGGGGTGTCATGGGCATTTTTACAGAGGTGACTGCTTTATTATTATATCAGAAAAAGTGTGGTGACATAAATTTTTGTAGGAATAATCGCAGTGACGAAATGGCCCATTCATCATTCATAGAATATTCAAATACTGTCAAGTAAAATTCTATGTTATTTGAAACAGATAAAATGACTTTGAAGATAAAAGTTATCACATAAAATTTATGAAACTAATGTAGAAAACTGTTGCATACCATGAACTATTTTACAAATCATGACATGGTGACATTCCTACTGAATGTTCTCTAACTTGGTTCTGTGGCTAATACATGACTTGATTTCAAAACAGATTTGCAGTGATTTCAAATGTTCGCTGAAATACACAAAGGGTAATCTTGTACTGTGTCCTTTAGTTATATTGAAGATGTAGTCTTCATAAAGTATGGGAATATGGCTCAGCAAAATTTCTGTGTCACACATGGAGGACAATGGACTCAGTAAATCAATTAACACATTTCTAGTATGTATAATTCTCAGTCAGGTACAGTGCAGAAAAGACCTCAAAGCAGAAATTATAAATCTTATGCGAGTGAAAATCCTGTTTGTTGGAGCAAAATTGCACTGAGACAGTTATTCCTGGTATATTGAAAATACTTGTGCTATTTCCTAGTAAAATAAGCAGAAGTTGTGCATTTGAAATGTTCATCACACACTAGAAAGCGTATAAAAAATTGACCACAAAGAAAATGAAAGATGACACACAGCATGAAAGATGACATAGAGTATGAAACCAATTTTTAAGAAATTAAGACAATGTGAATATATCCAGAATTAAATGTTACTCTGGAAGCAAAAGGCGATAGTTTTTAAGACAATTCATTAAAATAAAGGGAAGATTTGAAAGCTAGTATAATATCTTCACACAAGTTTGTTTAGTGGAATAATAATACAGAAAACTTTCCAAATGAATGTATAATTTCACATCAATCTATGCATTTAGGTCTATAAACTCACAGAAAAACTTAGTCAAATAGTCCTAAGGGAAAATTAAAAATCTCCACAGTACTGTGCCTAGTAACATACAGGTTTCTGTATTGTAGATTTCATTCCAAATTTTTGCTAATTAATAATAATGTCAGTATAATTTATAAGCATTCAAAAACATGTTAATATAGACCTCATTGTTTTAGAGAAAAGGATATGAGGAAAATTAATTCATTTGAAGGAAAGAGCAAATTGGTGTTACTCTTACCTTAAAATATACGTGGAAAAAATGAATTTTTCGTCTACTTTCTTAAAACTGAATTGACATGTTCTATTCCAAAGTGAGGTATTTATTTCAGGAGCAGTGCATCATGGGCAAGCCCGGTTTATACATTGTGACTGAAGATACTAGGTTCTAGGAAAAATGACGCTATTAAATGGAGACAAAAAACTAAATTGTACACCACTGTGATTTACAGAGAAGAAGAGTAATTTTTTTATACCAAATGAGGAGCAGGACAGAAACTCACTGCAACACCCCCAAAATGGTGTTTATGGTATCCTACAGCACATTTACAATTTCAGTTCCATTTTTTGGATGCAAGAATGAGATAAAACATTTCGTATCATCTTTCAAACATAATGACATTCTACGTCATGCTAAATGCATGAAGAAAACAGACAAAAATACATTATTAAGGGAGAAGTACAAATGATACAATTTTCAAGTAATGTGAGTTACAGGTCAAATCCATGTGCATGAATAAAATGATACTTTATTCCCTGGTTATGAGATGCAAGAGTATTACAAAAAAGCAGAAAACTTCTTTCCATACCACAGTTATAAGCCACTCAGATGAAAATCTGAAAATTGATTTTGGCACACTTTTTCAATCATTAGATATGTAGAAATATAACCTGTGACTGCTTCTAAAGAAAACAAAATCAAACTAGTTAAATACTTATTTGAAAATAAAATTTAATTGGTGGGTTCAGAAAGCACATTCCTAGATGGAGAGGCTCCATAATGGAAGCACTCTTTCAATATAGTTTTTCCCGTGCATTTCCCTGGGACTTGGCATTTAACGTTGGCTTCCTAATACAAGGTTGTTCATTGAATAGCTAAGGAATCTTGGGAGATTTGATTTAGGTCAAGTAAGTGAAGTAACTGATAAAGTTAGACTTTCTACTTTGTAAAAACAATGATTTGCAGCTATGCCCAATTTAAAAGAACAAATGAAAAACAGCATTGCTTAGGATTTGTCTCTATATTGTTTTTTTTTTACTTTGTGTCTAGCAAGAATGGAAAAGTGAGGTGCGGTGATGCCTGCCTGCAGTCTAGAGCTCTGTCATGCTCAGACAATAGGATTGTCTGCTGTAATACAACTTTGGCAGCACAGTGACTCAGGAGATCCTCTCTAAAAAACAATCGAGTTCACAAGGGTTAGGAATCGATCTCTGTGTATAGTTTTTGAGTTCTTTCCCACATACTGAAAAATAAAATTAAGGGAAAGGAAAAGAAAGCAAAAAAAAAATTAGAGAACTAACAATTTAGTTCAAGTGCAGTGGGTTTTTAAGGATTAACTTGTGAAGAAAAAAAGCAAAAAGAAAAGAAATAAAGTGAAAATTTTAATATTATTAGACATGGAACAGTGTTTGACATGTCTGGATCATCAATATGCCAACACCCAAAGAAACCACTGTCTGCAAAAAGCTGTGACTTTTCTGGCCTATGAAGACCCCTTGGGGAAGGCTCTGGCAGGCACCGCCCTGACTCTCACTGTCCTCACAGCTGCTGTGCTTGGGCTCTTTGTGAAGCACAGAGACACACCCATTGTCAAGGCCAACAACAGGGCTCTCAGCTACACCCTGCTCATGTCGCTCACCTTCTGTTTCCTCTGCTCCTTGTTCTTTATTGGTCGTCCCAGCACAGCCACCTGCATCCTGCAGCAGACCACATTTGCAGTTGCATTCACTGTGGCTATTTCCACTGTCTTGGCAAAAACCATCACTGTGCTGCTGGCCTTTAAGGTCACAACCCCAGGCAGAAGGGTGAGGCATTTGCTGCTGTCAGGAGCACCAAACTACATCATCCCTATCTGCTTCCTGATCCAATTCATTCTCTCTGGAATCTGGATGGGGACAAATCCACCCTATCTTGACACAGACGCACTCTCTGAACATGGCCACATCATCATCGTGTGCAACAAGGGCTCCCTCACTGCCTTCTACTGTGTGCTGGGATACCTGGGCTGCCTGGCCCTGGTGAGCTTCACTGTGGCTTTCCTGGCCAGGAACCTACCTGACACATTCAATGAGGCCAAGTTCCTGACCTTCAGCATGCTGGTGTTCTGCAGTGTGTGGGTCACCTTCCTGCCCGTGTACCACAGCAGCAAGGGGAAGGTCATGGTGGCCATGGAGGTCTTCTCCATCTTGGCCTCCAGTGCAGGGCTGCTGGGCTGCATCTTTGCCCCCAAGTGCTACATTATTTTGCTAAGGCCAGAGAGAAATTTGCTTCTTGGCTTTGAAGGAAAAACACATTGTGGAATAAAAAAGATTTTTTAAATTAAAATTTTATGATTTTACTAAAATATGTCTGCTGTCTTAGAAAATTCTGTACCATTTTCCATTCTTATATTTGAAACAGTATGGAATTTACTATATTAAGTAATGACTATTATATCTTTCTTTAATAGTCTACTCATGTAATTGTCAGTAACTATCACATTTTTCAATTGGAATTATATTCTAGAGTTTTGTTCCATTGTTTCTACAGTGAATCATA
Source organism: Myocastor coypus (assembly GCA_004027025.1). Lineage (NCBI taxonomy): Eukaryota > Metazoa > Chordata > Mammalia > Rodentia > Myocastoridae > Myocastor > Myocastor coypus. Next base: position 56,194 of record PVJA010008893.1, on the reverse strand, counting down.
TAACTTATACTCACTGTTGATTATTTTACCTTTAATTTTGTTTTCCCCTTGGATTTCTCAACATTGTTATGAATGTAATACATAACTTTTATTTGCCTGAATCCTCAAAAACATTTAAGAATTTCTCTCTCATTAGTCTTTTGGTATTCCAGAAATTATTCTTCGTGTCTTAGCAAGAACTTTTGACTTTAAGATGACAAGATCTTAAAGTCGAATTATAACATGGGAATAATTTGTTGGTATTTAATAGTGTTTCTTCCCATGTATCATTGTAGGAATCTCTCCATGTACCTCTGTTTAATAAACCTTTGTTAATAACCATCCTGTGTCTAGTTTCTGTATCATACATACTATATGTGTAATTCAGTTGGGAATTGATAGCATACTGTCAGGCTGTGTTCATGGTGGAATAGAGAATGGGGGTTCGGTAGCCAGGGAGGACACTGTAGAAACATGTCCCAGCCCTTTGGGGCACAAGAAGGAGTAAAGGGGATGGAGGGCAAAGCCAGCCTGCAGCTCCAAAACCACACAGATCCTCAGCTGGAAGAGCACTGAGTCCGGTGCGTCTAACACCACCCTTGGTGAAACCCAAATGTTTAATCAGGATGTCTGAAATCCACCTTTACCCAGTTATCATCCATTGTGACCTGTATACATCTCTTAGGAAACTCTGTTTTCTTTGCTTAGGATGTTTTTCAAGAAAACAAGTATCACAGATGTGGGCCACCATGCCCTGTCTCTGTCAATATCTCACCCTGGAGACAGTGCCCGCACGGCACACCAGGGATCCAATCCATGGCCTTTAGTCTTCCTAAGCAGGTGCTTTAGTCCACTGAGCTCTCTGGATGACCCTTGATCCATACTGTTTTTAATTGTCTTTCTTTTCAGAACTGGTGACTGAAGTTCTATCTTAATAGTTCAAAAGTCTGTCTTTAGTTTCATTCAAGTGATTTTGCCAGGCTTCAGTGGAATTCTTAATTTCATGGATATTTGCTTGAAGCTTTTCATTAATTCTAATTTTTAATTTTTAATTATTTCTAATGTTTAATTGTTTGATCAATCTTATACACTGATATCTATTAATCTAAACTGATCTGATGATGAAAATATGTAATACAACCATTGTTAAATTTTTCTGGCTTTGAAATTCTGTACTATATGTACTCTTACTTGTAACTCTTTTTCTATCTTTGTTTGTGCTATTTTTAGTCTTTAAAATAAAAAAACATATGTCCAAATTTTATCTTAAAGTACATTTCCTTCTTGACTTGCCCTCCATGTTCTGTTCCCCCTCCCATCAATTTTCTCTATTGCTATGTGTCATTGTCGTCTGCACCTAATTTGTTACACATTAATTTGGATTGTATAGATTCAGTTTACTTATTCACAGCAAGCACAAAGGTGTGAGTTTGAGTCCTGGGACTCATACATAGGAAATATACGACATGACAGATCTTCTGTATGTACAGTAAACTTGGGTTTGCAATGCTGCAGCTTCTTATGTTAAGCTTTGTAGAATCTACCATGCCATATATTCTTGGCTTAGAATGGGCCTTTGCAGAGCTCTTCAACATACACGTAACACTGAATCGTCTAGTGCAATCTACTGGCAACATCTGAAATCGCACCAATTCCTAAGATTCATTCGCAGAAACCCCCCAGGAGGACGTGTCTCCTGCATGTTGCCATCCATGGAGCTGATGAAATAATACTGCCTCCAGTTGGAGATAATGATGCTGAAATATATTTTCAATCCATGTTTTTCACCTGGACACCAGATCTCCTATGTAAATCCCAGGAGGGTATTGCTAACAAATTTATTCTGAGGCATGGAATAGCTTCTGATGAAAGAAGTCTTGGATACAAGTGTCCACCTGAGTTCCCTTTGCACAGGTATATAATGTATGCACATCCCGGGCTGACACTGCATGTTTTATTTTTCTTCAGACACGTGCAACTGCTTGTAGATATTTCTAAAATGTTCCCTTGGATTATTATTTTCTTTGTCTTGCAGACTCCTCTCTGGGCACTTAGTTTTAATCAAGAAGATTGCTTTGATAACAGGAGTACCAGTGTGCACAAGGAGGGAGATGTGGTGATTGGGGGATTTTTCTCCATATTTTTTTATTTATACAACACTGGCATGTTTCAGATGAAGCCTGTGAGGGACTTCTTGGTGGCGCCGTAAGTATTATCTTATGTATTCTCTTCCTTCTTGGATATCAGGGTGATCAGGCTTGTTGTCTGTGGATACATGCATCAATATTCTCCTTGGTAACACTCTGTGCTCATATACAGCATAGAATAATTTTATTCTGTGATTCGACAATCTCCTTGATCAGAGGATAAAGGGTTTGACCAACTTATAGGATGTCACAGCAGAGATTCTTGTAGTTCTTGGGCCCTCATTGCCCTTAGATGTCTAGTGTCAAAATATTGACTATTCTTTTAGCCCATCTATCTCTCTAATTTTTGGTCTGTAAACAGCAGTTGTTGAATATCCAGAAGAGCAGATTAATTGCACTACCTTGTAATGGAGGCAGTACGCTTAATATTACTATCTTATCTGAATATGAAGGGTCTTAAAACATAAATTAGAGCCATTATTTTCTAACAAACATGAATAACTTGGTATTCAAATCTATACAGAATAGAATAGATAATTTACACAGAAAATTAGAAATCAAAACTACACGTAACATTGAAACACGGTAAACATGATAACATTCTGTAACATACTTAAACTTTCATTGTGACATGATGTAACACTTTTAACCAATCATCTCTGTCTAGTACATAAGACGTGCTTTCTCCATTTGGTGGACTTTCATGAGATGTACATGCTATAAAATTTTGTTAGAGGTAGAAGTCTGAATTTGAAAGAAAAGTCTAAGCAATTGTTTAGATATAAACATAAGCAATTGTCTTATATTTTGGGAGACCAACATCTATGAAGGCATGGATATATTTAGGACAGTAGAAAAACTAATAATCAATTGTCACAGCCATATGAAAATCTTGTAACAACATCTTTAAAGAAAAACTTTATTGTTTAAGGAAGTTTCTCCTCTGGACAATGATTAATGAAATCTTATCACGATAATACATTTTGATAACATTTATTACGATGTCTCCCATAAGGTAATGAAAATTGTCTGGGCTTTCTATCAGTGAACAAGGACTGGATAATTATCCAGGCAGCTGTTTCCTTATTCTTTAACTGAAGTCCTAACAGCCTCTCTGCACTCTCAGTGATTTCTTTTCAATTATATTAGATCTAATGACTTATTAAAAATAATCACAACATTTAATATATTGTTTTTGAACAGTGAGAGATTCTAAAATCATAATATATAAACAATAATATACATTATGTTTTCATCACCGATTTTAGCATTAATTTGACCATTTTTAAAGTAGAGTGGGATCATGTTTTTAAATCTATCACCTCAAATTAATTATGAACAAAGGATCCAAATATGCAAACAACAAACAGAAGCATTGTTGAACTCAAGTGAAAAGGACAGTTGTCTATGCACGTGATAGCAAATAAGTACAAAGCTTAATAGACAGCAAAAATAAATGTATTACAAAATCAGAGTCCATTCCAATATATTTTTGACCAAATTGAATTGTAATAACTTTTAAAAATGTTAGGAATTTATATCTATAAGCATATTAGTGAGAATTTGTTGTTCAGTAATTTATGAAATGATTTTAATGAGAAAAAAGAAAAAAATAGCAATGAAATAGTTGTTTTAATTTGTGTTTGTCAAATGGCCAGTGCTGTACAACATTTTTTCTCGTATTTATTTTCCTCTTGTACTTCTTCCTGTGAGAAGTGTGTGTTTCTCTCACATGTCCGTTTTTGGATTAGTCCTGTAAATTTTGGAGACGTAATTTTTCTGTTCTTGTTTGCTTCAGGGTCTCACTACACAGCTCTGACTCACTGTAATCCTTTTTTTTTTTTTTTTTGCCTCCTAAGTGCTGGGATTACAGGGTTTTTTGTTCTTTACAAATTCTAGATAGAAGAGCTTTGATTTCTTATTAGTTAAGATTATTTCCGTATTTTTGAGTTGTCTTTCATTCTGTTCATGATTTCAGTTGATGTGCAGAAACATCTTAAAAGGAGGTTGTTCTTTCACAAGTTTCTCATGTAAGTTGATTTGTGTTCATGAATTGCCTACCCCATGTGGTCAAGATTTACACTTATTTTTTCATCCAGGAGATTTAGTGTTTCTATTTCAGTGTTTAGATCTTTAATCCACGTTTCTCTAAGTTTGCCTAATACGCACATTAAGCTGCTGAGCTAACTGCTTGTTGTTTTAAAGTATTTTTTACTTTACCTTTTCACTAGTTGCCAGTGTCATCAAGGCGTGAAGGTCTATCTTCACTTTCATTCCAACAGTATTGCCACCTTACGATGAATATTTTAATTTCCTGCAGATCACTGAATCTGTTTCATGCATTCTATTTCTTTCCTGTATTGCTCATTCATGTTTTCTATCATTTTTTATTTACTAGTGTATTTTGTACACAGGTTCACTGTGCTGCTCAGACTCATAGTGATCCTCACGCTTGCAGCTTCCCTGGCACATTTGGTGCCCTGTCAAAGTTAGGCCCTAAGTTGCATTCAGTCTATTGGCCCAGGCTGGGTGAAGTACTCACAACCTTAATGTCAGCAGCACTTATACCCATAATACCAGTGGATGATGAGTTAATGGTTCACCCTACGACTGCATGAAGCTTTGAGGAGACAACTAGACACAAACCATAACAGGCCTTCTGCAACTCAACTTGTGTGTTTGCTTGAAATATAGATTCTCAGGCATTAGCTGAGTCAGCTTTTCCAAACACAAGCTAAATTTTCTGGCTGTTTTTCCACAGTTAAGCTATTGACATGTTTTCGCTTGCTGTATAGAAATAGGCCCACAAACTAGATATTATGGAGGCTCAGTACATCAAGAAATTATCTGACTTCTACTTTATTTTTTAAGACTTGTGTCCTACTGACTGCCCTAGATGGGAAGCCTCTACTTTATCTTTTAAATTCAATGTATTGGCACGTTGTGGATACACATAATGATGGCACTCAATATATGGAACTTGAACTTCCTTGTCCTATCTTGATTCCACTTGTTGTGCTTATTCTTTTATTAGGAGCAGCGCTGTCAACATAGCTCCACATCCACAAGAACGAAGCATCTCTGTTTTCTTTTGACAGCACTAATATTGCTAATGAGTGATTTACTTTTTAGACTCCTATTCCTAAGTATGACTTACGGAAATTTATTTTTGTTAATTTTAATTTTTAATTTTTTTCTTGTTTCAGAACTTTTTGTTTGTTTGTTTGTTTGTTTTTATGGCCGGCTCAGCCTTCCCTGAGGGCAGGGCTGGTGCAGCATGTGGTGCCGGGGATCGAACCGCGGTCCCTGCAGTGGCCCAAGCTTTCCTAACCAGGCGCTTTAGACCACCGAGCCATCCTTCCAGGCCCCCCTAACTATGACTTATAAACCAAACATGCCACTATTATGCTTGGGCTGGGGTTTGTAGGAAGGGATGTAGGAAGGCCACATCATTGTATTTATGTTTGGTCTCCTGTTAATTTCGAACTCTATGCTCCCTTTGCAGGCTTCCAGCCAATCACTACCAGAATTTTCTAGCCTTCATTTTTGCCATAGAAGAGATCAACAAGAGTCCTCATCTTTTACCCAACATATCTCTGGGATATGAGATCTATAATGCCCTTTACAGTCACTGGCAGATCCTGGAGAGTTCCATCGTTTTGCTTGCTGGACAGCATGAGATTCCCAATTATACCTGTAGGAGGGAGAGCAAGTCCATAGCAATGGTAGCAGGAACCTCCTGGGCAACTGCTCCTGGAGTTGGAAGCCTTGTGGAGCTCTACAAATTTCCATTGGTGAGAGCTGCAAAGAAAGGGCAGGTGACACCAGCTGTCATTGGCGCCATCCTCAGGTGCATCCAGGAGGGACAAGAAGGTTATTGAATACACATCTCACAAGACATATAAGTGCAAAGACTTGGTGTATTCATGATTTCCTTGTCTACAGTACGGAGGAGGAGACAAAAGAATGCAACAAGGTTTCCTGAGTTATTTTCCAAACAATACATTTCAGAGAGAAAAATAAAGGAAAAAAATGAAAATAAGTATTTTTTAATGTTTCTAGGTGCTACTTAGCATACTTTGACTCTCACTGTAAGTTTTTTAGCGATGCCTTTCTGACTATTCCTGTCAATTCTCTTCGTTTTAGGTTACTTTTGGCTCCTTTGATCCTATGCTAAGTGACAATGACCAGTGTCATTCTCTCTATCAAGTGGCCCCAAAGGATGGATCTCTGGCCATTGGCATGGTCTCCTTGATGCTTCACTTCAGCTGGACCTGGATAGGGCTGCTCATCACAGACGGGCATAGAGGTCTTCGATTTCTTTCAGATGTGAGAACAGAGATGGACAAGCAGAGCCTCTGTGCAGCGTTTGTGAAATTCATTCCAACTCCTGTCATGTCATATATGTCAAATGTACAACCTGTTGACATCCTCACAGGGGAAACATCACTAGCGAATGTCGTTATTATTTACTATGACACTGCTAGTGTCAATGAAGTAAACTATCACATAGGAAAACACTTAATAACGTGGCGAGTTTGGGTGACAAACTCAGAATGGCAGGCTGACATGACTGGGAAAAATTTCATACTTGATTCCTTCCATGGGACTCTTATATTTTCAAATCACCAAGAAGAGATTGCTGGTTTTAAGAATTTTGTCCAGGCAGCCAATCCTTTCAAATACCCAGAAGACTCTTACCTGACTATATTTTGGCACAAAAATTTCCACTGCTCTTTTTCTGATGCTGATTGTACTTTGCAGAACTGTATGCCTAATGCCTCTCTGGTGTGGCTGCCCGTGAATCATTTTGACCCTACTATGAGTGATACGAGTTATAATACATACAACGCTGTGTATGCAGTGGCCCATGCCCTCCATGAGATGCTTTTTCAACAAGCACAAAGAACACTAGTGGAAAGTAAAAGAGGGATGCCGTTTTCTGTCTGGCAGGTAAGGTCTCTTCCATGGGGTGACATGTACTGTCATGAGGTTTTCTTTGAATTTTATGCATGAATTGCCTCTTCAAAGTACGGAATTCTTTTTTGAACAGTATAAGAAGTTACTTACCATGCCAGTTGATTGAAGGAAAATCTTGAGCTCAATAGAAATAATCCTAGGGCTGGCGAGATGGCTCAGTGGTCGAAAGTGCCCACTTAGACAAGCTTAGACAACTGCAGGGGCCACAGTTCAATCCCCAGCACCACATGCTGTGCCAGCCCCACCCTCAGGGCAGGCTGAGCTGGCCATAAAAAAAAAAAAAGAAAGAATCCTAACTCTGAAGCCACTTTCAAGACAAAAACATAGATGGCTGATTAGCTGTTTTGGTTTAAGGGATATCAAAGTCCCGCCCATGTAATTTTTTCAACGAATATCTATGCTTCTGATGGAGTACTTAGTGGACAGTGAATAAAGTTTTAGTTCTGTGTGAATCCAAATTACTGTAGATCATCAACAAGATTTGCTACAGGAATTTTCTCATTTAATACTTCAGCCTCTCTTTGTACTATAATCTCTTGCAGGCAGACGCTGTGGGTACAATCAGGGACAAAATTAGTATTGAAAGCTTAGAGGCCATGGTTAACTTTTGTGTTATACACATGCTCACTACTTAAAAATAGACTCGAGTTAACTGTTTTCTACTGGAACTGACATTCTGCAAATATGGTGATAGTTTAGATGTCTGAGGTGGTTTATTTCTTTCTATTTCTTTAGAAGTCATTGCTAAAGTTGCATTATGGCAGTGAAATTAAAGACAACCAGTTACTCTCCTTTATTCCTTTATTCAGTATTATGGAACCCTGCTCACCATAGACTGCTGCGTCTCTTTTAGCTTCATCCTTTTCTGAAGAACACACAATTTAATAATCTTGCTGGAGACCAAGTGAACTTGGATGATAAAAGAAAGCTGCAAGCTGAGTATGATATTCTAAACTCTTGCAATTTTCCTGAAGGCCTTAGACTTAAGGTCAGCATAGGAAAATTTTCTTCACGTTCTCCACTTGGCGCACAGTTGTCTTTATCTGATGACTTGATAGAGTGGGCCCCTGCCGTTGCACAGGTACGTCGATCCTTAAGGTAGTGTATGTGATGAATCAAAATAACATTAGAGTAGGTATTTTGCATCTCAAGGTTTGATCGTGAAATGACCACATATTGACGATGAAGAACTCCATTTCTAATGTGAATACTTTAACATATGTTTGGTGAATGTAAAGGAAGCATAGTTCTCCATATTTTTGTATATATTTATATATTCCATACATCAAAGTAAATACAGCTCTCAAGTCTCTAATTTTATCTGTGTATGTACGCAAGTTAAAGTTCTTCCTCTACTCAGAAGGTAAAATGATACTCAAGAAGTTACCGCATCCGTTATTTCCCTTAGAGTCCCCGCTCGGTATGCAGTGAGAGCTGTAATCCTGGATTCAGGAAGTCCGCTCAGGAGGGAAAGCCTGCCTGCTGTTTTGTTTGCACCCCTTGTCCAGAGAACGAGATCGCCAATGACACAGGTAAGAGAGCACTTGATGGTCCAATTCTCCATTCTGCTTTACATTTACCTTGTCCATTCAGAAAACAGAAAAAGCTCTGCAGTAGACTCCCGTGGAAAATGCTCCTTTCTCCTTAGAGGTTGAAATATATTAGTTGGGCTCGTACTAAGTTATGACTCCTTAAGAAAATACAATGTTCTTTTCTGTACACTCATTTTTTTTATTTTTCTGCCTTTTTCTTTCTCTTGTTTCTTTCCTTCCATTGCTGAGGAATGAATCAAAGCTGTTCCATCACTGAGCAACAACCACGGACATTTTTATTTTGTTATTGGGAAACAGACTCCCAAAACTTCTCCAGACTTGCCTCACACTTGTGATTATGGTACAGCATAGCAACGTTACATCTATGCACCTCCTCTACAGATGAGAATCCACTTTGCGTACAACATTTTGTGTTTTGTAAGCTACATTTAGATCACAAGAAGACAGTGATGCAGCCTGTTTTGGTTTTTTCCGGTTCTTGACAGCTTTACTGACCCAAGTGGGCCATCCTGGAGATTTTGTCTTGTTTGCGAAAGAGGCCTATGGCTAATGCAAACACACCTGCAGCACAGTGTAGCCCTAATTAGTACAATCTTATCTTCACTGTCCTTGACTTCATATATAATGAATAGATACAGCTGTGATGAGCTTCAGCTTATGCCATGCATATAGAGGAAGGAATTTCCTTGGTGGTATTACTGTCATTTTTTTGAGATACCAAAGGCTCTTTATGAGGCATTGGCTTTAGTACTGTAACATAAAGATGAAGGATGCAATAAGTCGTTGGTGTTATCAGAAGAAATGGTGAAAAGAGAAATTCCCTTTTTATTACACATTCAATGAAGTAAAAATTATATGGAATGTTGTTCAACTTTACAAACAAAATGAGAACCGGTTTTGAGACCTAGCTTTGTGGAGTCACCAAAATCTCATATTGAAGGTTTATTTGTACCACTTTAGAAACACTTGGACATATAAAAAATTATGACATGGGAGTAATTGTCTTTTCCCTGGCTATTTTTGAAATTTTTTCTGAGTGATGTGTGTTTAGAATGCGCATGTGTTGTAACGTGTTTAGAATTTTAGTATTATGTCTGGTTCATGGGTTCTTTCCTCAACACAGAAATAATTAGATATTTGTCAAAAGAGGACTGAGACAGTGTATGTATTGCAGAGTGGAAGAGAAAAGCAGCATTTATTGTAAAGCACAATGGGAGGGACAGTAGTCGGGTTCTACCAGGGCTCCTTGTCTATGGCAGTGTTGGAAAACCTTTTATAGTGTTCAACAACACGTTGCTGTGCCTATGCTCTCAGTCCACCACCTCCAGTCTAGCAGCTTTTTCACACAAACAACTCCATCCCATTTAAGCCGAGATCAAGCCATGATGTCACATCAGCAGGTGAGTTAGACTTAGAAATTGACCTATGGAAACTCACTTTGTGAATTGCTAACTGAAGCTTTAAAGAAAATGTTTGGGTTTTTTTGTTTTGTTTTGTTTTGTTTTTAAATACATGAATGTCATTTCTGGGCAAGAAATAAGAATTGCCCGATGGGGCATTTGTCCCCTCTGGATTCTTAAACTTGGAGTGACCCCAACTCCTACGTTTTTTGGCATTTCCATCACATTCTTTGCCAGAACACTTCCCATAACTCTTTCTGTCGTGGTTCCGAGTTGCTCTGTGAAATCCTTTCATCCTCGTTCAGGACCCTTCATATCTTAATACATATAACATAAATCCAAAGTCCCTTCCTTTAGGGCAGTGGTTCTCAACCTTTCTAATGCCATGACCCCGCAATACAGTTCCTCATGTTGCAGTGAGCCCAAACCAAAAATATAATTTTGGTGGCTCTTTGAAAACTGTAATTTTGCTACAGTTGTGATTCAGAATGGCTTTAGGCGACCCCTGTGTTTTGGTCATTCAGTCCCCACCAGGGGAGGACACAGGTTTTGCCCAAAAGAACTGGAATCATCATATGGCGATACGTGTGCACCTGTATTAACAGAAACACAGTTTGTCTCAGCTAAAGTTTCAAGCAACCCAAATGCCCATCAACTGAGGAACAGATAATACAGATATGGTAGTTTTACACAATGGAGTGTTATTCAGCTATTAAAAAGATAAACTTGAGGCTTCCGTATGTAAATACATGGAGCTAGAGACCATGCTAACAGAAGAAATCAGATCCACACGTGCAGATATTGTATTACCTCTCTAGTGTGAGAACCAGAAAGAAAAATGAAAATCTAAATCCTGTGAAAGGGAAGCAGCTGTTCACTGGGAAGGAAACACTGGGATGGGGAAGAGGACAAAGGAAAGAAGGGAAAATATATTTACTTCTATACGTGGAATACTTAGTATAATTGCGCCAGGGATTGAACTCAGGCCCTTGCATTTGCCAGGCCACTGCATAGTCTCCTGAGCTATCTATCTCCCCAGCCCATAGTTGGATAGTTGTATCTGGTTTTGAAATTCTGTACTAAAGGTACTCTCACTTGTTGCTGTTTTTTTCTATCTTTGGTTCTGCTGTTTTTAGTTTTTAAATAAAAAAAAAGAAAATGCCAGCTGTACATGATGGTGAAAATCTGCCATCACAGCACCCTAGGAAGGATGAAAAGCGACTGAAGTTTGACAAGCGCCTAGGAAATACGGTGAACCAATTGCATCCAGTATAAAGTAAAATAAATAAAATAAAATGAAATACAAAAAGTATTGGGAAGGTAGCTCAGGGGAATGTCCTCAATCAAGAATCTAACACTCCAAAATGCAAAATGAACAAGAAAGGAGAAAAAGGAGCAATGCTTTGTTACATAAATCTAGTCAGGTTTTAGGAGTACGTCTCTGTATCAGAAACAAAGAAGGAACTGGAACTAATGACAATTTGAATTTCTCACTAGATAAGCAGCAGTGCATGAAGTGCCCAGATCACCAGTATGCCAGCATTGAGCGAGATCATTGTCTTCCAAAAGTTGTGACATTTCTGGCTTATGAAGATCCTTTGGGAAAAGCTCTGTCTGGAACAGCCTTGATTCTCACTGTTGTCACAGCTGCTGTTCTTGGGCTCTTTGTGAAGCACAGAGACACTCCCATTGTCAGGGCCAACAACAGGGCTCTCAGCTACACCCTGCTCATCTCCCTCGCCTTCTGCTTCCTCTGCTCCTTCCTCTTCATTGGCCAGCCCACCACAGCCTCTTGCATCCTGCAGCAGACCACATTTGGAGTTGTGTTCACTGTGGCAGTTTCCACTGTCTTGGCCAAAACCATTACTGTGGTGTTGGCCTTTAAGGTCACTGCTCCAGGCAGGAGGATGAGGCAGTTGCTGCTTTCAGGGGCTCCAAACTCCATCATCCCCATCTGCTCCCTGATCCAACTCACTCTCTGTGGAATCTGGATGGGGACAAATCCACCCTACACTGACACAGATGCTCACTCTGAACATGGCCACATCATCATCATGTGCAACAAGGGCTCCCTCACTGCCTTCTACTGTGTCCTGGGATACCTGGGCTCCCTGGCCCTGGTGAGCTTCACTGTGGCTTTCCTGGCCAGGAACCTGCCTGACACATTCAATGAGGCCAAGTTCCTGACCTTCAGCATGCTGGTGTTCTGCAGTGTGTGGGTCACCTTCCTGCCCGTGTACCACAGCACTAAGGGGAAGGTCATGGTGGCCATGGAGGTCTTCTCCATCTTGGCCTCCAGTGCAGGGCTGCTGGGCTGCATCTTTGCCCCCAAGTGCTACATTATTTTGTTAAAGCCAGAGATAAATTCTCTGCATAAGTTCAAAGAGAAAACACATTGTGTAGGAAAGAAACCTCAATAAGTCAAAATGTATCTCTAAATTACATGGATGGTGAGTCAAATGTGTGTATCTTTTGCACTGCAATGTGATTATTGCATAGGGTTTCCTTTAATAAATATCTGGCTCTTCCTTCTTTAGTGATTTTAAAATTGTTTATTATATGTACATTTATTACATTCATCATTGTATATGCTGTATCTTGATTTGTTTTATTGCCATTTCTCTTATCCCTCTCAGCCTCCCTTTACCTCCTTATTTGTAAAATATTTGCTCAGGTTTCATTGTTTTTGCTCACATTATTCCATTTCATTCCTTTTCAAAGCCCTACTCTCTCTTTTAAAAAAGTGTTTGTTTATTTATTTGTTTGGTATAGGCTTTTGCTATGCAGCTTGGACTCAGTGATCCGCTTGTCTCACCGTCCTAAGCACTTAGATCACAGGTATACACCAACATGCCCCGTTTTGGGCTGACACTGTAGACCAGCACGACATGTGGTATGAAGGATCCGACCTGGGTCCTTGCAGTTTCCAGGCAGGTGCTTAGACAGCTGAGCTATCCTTCTCACTCTTAGCCTCTTATTTCCCTTTCTGTTTGAAGAATGTCTTTTTACTTGTCAATATGCATTACTATGTATTACGGGAGTTCTTTCTGCTACCATGAATGGAACTCAGGACCTTGCAGTGTCTAGGCAGGTGCTGTGCCACTGAGTTATATTCCCAGCACTGTAACACTGAGATTCTACCTTACACCAGAAGGAATGGTGTTTATCAAAAAAATCAACTCATGATCAAAGTGCCTGGTTAGGCAGATGCAGGGCCTAGGGTTTGATCTCTGGCCTGCCCTGCCTGCCCTGTTCCCTGGCAGTGCTGAGTTGGTGAATGAGCCTCGGCCTGAGGCTGCCTGCCTTTAATCCCAGCCCTTAGGAGGCTGAGAAACCAAAGGGGCTCACTACAAGTCCCATCTGGGTAGTGAGACACTGTAGATTCTGTTCTAAATACACTTTTAAAAAATCAACTCATGACAAATGTCAGAGTGGCTCTAAGAAAAAAAGCCACCCTTCTCCAATGCCAGTGGGATTGGAGACTGGTGTGACCACTGTGGAAGTCAGTGTGGAGATTATTCAAGATCTAGGATGAGAAGTCCTCTTTCCTATATTGTTCATTCAGGGAATCCATCATTTTTCTATTCTCTAATTTTTTTTTATCAATGTCTTCCTTAGTAGGACCAAAGTCTCTCATTATAGTTACCCTTTCTCTCTCTAGTTCGCACATTATTTCTGCTCTGTTCTCCTCTGTACCTTTCTGTAGTTTTTCCCGTACTTTGGATTCTCTTGATTTACTGAGGTCTTTTTTAACTTCGGAGGTTAATTCTGCTCTTGTTTCTTCTATATGTTTCTGCAGTTGTTTTTCCACCACAGCGCCTATTTTTTCATACATTTCTTTTTTTACTTAACATGTTATCTCAGATCTGAGTTGCTCTATACGTTTCTGCACTTGCCTTTCAACCTCGCCTGCTACTAAGTCAAGATTTCCTCTGCATGATTCCCATTTTCTTCTATGGTAGTGTTTCCTGTATTTGTTTTGTGTGGACTCGGGATCTGGGATTGGATCTTGCTCCTTCTCTTTGTCATTTTTTTACAGCAGTGATCTCTGCACCCTGGCCAACGTGAGTCCTGATCCCGTAGGTGGGTGGAATCTGAGCTCAGGTTGTTGATGAGGCAGCGAATCAATTCGGGCCAAATCTGCTGGCTGGCCCAGTCAGGATGGCGATGGAGTCCGGGCTGGAGTTCGGGCTGGAGTTCGGGGGTGATGGGTCGGGTCTGGGAACTGGGACCCGGTCCAGGTGCGTGGAGACCAATGGGAGTGGGAGGCGCCAGTCCAGGTGGGAGGCGGAGTTCAGACACGAGGACTTGATCCAGACGCCACGCGACCGGAGGGAATGGCGGGCACCGGTCGGGATCTAAAAATCCTCTTTGACCCAGCTATTCTCCTCCTGCTTCTGAGAAGAATCAAAATCATCACACCCCCCTGTTATACCTGCACTCATGTGTATAGCACAATTTGTAATGCTAAAGCTTGGCAAAAACCCAGATGTCCACCACCTGAAATATGAAAAAAAAAGATGTGCTTTTTTACATAATGGAACACTATCTCAGCCATAAATAAGGACAAAATGGGGTGTTTTATAGGTCAGTGGATGCCACTCGAGGTCAGCTCATAAATAAAAGGCTTCACACTGATATGTGTAAACATCACATTGTCTCACTAATGTGTGAAAACAAAGAAATAGGCTCCACCATGAACGCTAAATATTGCGAATTGGGATGACATCAAAAAAATGACAAACTGCGACGGGGAAAGGAGAAGTGAAGAAAGGCAGAAAGGCAAACATGATTATATACGAGGCAATTAAGATTATTACACATTTGGTTCTCTTGCCTCATTAAAAAGAAAGTTTTGTTCTCATAATGTATAGACAACATACTACACATATATTTTCTTCTGTGAAACACTACTAGGAAGACAGCAATACACAACATAGCAACTATTGTTGACTATCTTCATAGCCTGTTTCGAAATTCAACTTTGTTGTTATTTTTATTTTTTCTTAAAATCAAGGAACAATGGGATGGGGGAGATGAGAAAAAAAAAAAAAAGGAAGGAAAATATGCCTGTATACCCATACACAAGATATATAAGGTAATGGTATTGGTAATATCTATTAGTTTATTGGAAAGAAGAACTGGTGTTTAACTGTTTGATTAATCTTGCAAAGCTCTACCTGCTAAGTTCAGCAATTACTTTGAAGATCACAAAATGTAATACACCAATCATTGTTCACTTCTTATGATCTTGTTTAAAAATTTATGTCATTTTTATTAGTTTTGTTGCTGTTTTTTGTGTTTTTGTTTTTGTTTGCCTTTGTTTTGATTTTTTTCTCCTGAAAACGAAAGAGTATTGTTTTCATTTTTTATTTCTATTTCCTTTTCTCTTTACCTTCCATTCTCCTCCATCTGAGTGTCACTACCCATTTGAAGCTTTGTAAGAACAAACACAACAAATATTCTTCGCTTAGCCTAGGCCTTGTCAGACCACTTCAGCAAACACCTAACACTGACGCAACTCTAATGCAGTCTACCAGCAACACCCGGAATGTCCTCAAAACATAGGACTTCCTGAGACAGGATTAACAACCAATCTTCCCAGGAGAAGTTGACCCTTGAGATGTTACTGTCTGTGGAATTGGTGAAATCACACTGCCTCCAACGATATTTCCAACTTCTGTTTTTCACCCAGAAACCAGGCCTCAGCTAGAAAGCCAGGCTGAGCAATGGTGGCGCATTTCTCCTGGGGCTTCAAAATGGTTTTGGTGAAATACACTTGGGCTATAACTGCGTCCACCTGCTTTACCCTTTGTACAGAAATATAATACATGTGCATCCCTGGCTGGCACTGCAATTTTTATTTTCCTTCAGACATAAGTGCTTGTGGGCATTATTATTTTTTTACACCAAAGACTAAATTCAGGTCCTTATGCAGGCAAGGCAGCAGTGTATAGCACTGCTTGGTCCTTTAGTCACTTGTAAAATGTTCTGGTTGAGTACTTTACTTCTCCTGCAGCTGCCTGCCTGGGTATGCAATTTTGATAATGAAGCCTGTCTGCTCAGCAGGGGCACCAGTGTGCACAAGGACGCAGATATGGTGATTGGAGGATTTTTCTCTGTTTATTTCTATATTCACTCCACTGGCATCTTTAACCTAACCCCTGGGAAGGATTTCTTTATTGTGCCGTAAGTATGTTTTAAGCATTTTCTTCATTCTTGGATATCAGCATGGTCACGCCCATATTCTGTGGCTTGATACATCAATATTTGCAGTACTCTGTCCTGTACATTTCACACACACACTTCACAGAACTGCCTATAAGTTAAGAGCCACTTGATTCTCTTTTGGACCTTCTGGGTGTGGGAGGAGGATATTCTTTTTTATTTTTTTTAATGAGCAGAAAATATTCATTGAGGGAAAGAAAGCTCCTGTCCAAGAGATGGACGGGAGAGGGGTCCTGAGTGGGTGTCCTCCGGTCTTTTTTATTTTCTTGGCTTCTTGTATTTAGCAATGCAACTTGTGTGGGACCTTACTCAACCCTCATGCACTATTCTGACTCTTGCCCTAACCAGATTGAGTGCAATGACATTAAGAGCTGAGCCTTAGAAGCAAAACTCAGGGCAAAATGCTCCTGAATGCAATCCATGGCTTTCTGGTTATGCACATTTCCGGTTTCCTCAGGTGATGATGTGTCCATGGTTGTTTTTGCTCCTCCTTCTAAGTGGTGATGTTCAACGGTTTTGTTTTCTCACATAAGCAGTGGGCCCTTCTTACACACACAGTTGGTGCCATGTCCCTTGCATTAGTAAGCCAGGGTATGTTATCTGTGAGAATTTTACCTACTCTTTACTGAAAACATGTGCATTCTTAAGATACAGGCACACACGTTACATAGAGGCATGTGAAAATAAAAATAGATCTTGCAAACATAAAAGAGTCTAAAGGCCAAGGAGAAACCTCATTGACATCCGCACTTGGGACAGCATGTGCCTTGAGTTTTAGCCCCGCGGGGAACAGCTCTAGCGCATCACTTGCATATTGTATGAATGAAAGAGATGTTACTGAAACAGTGACTGATGGCCTTATCAAATATTCCCGGGACTGCTGCCCTTCTTTGGGATAAGGAACGACACGGTGAGGAATTTGCTTCTCATTTTTCTTTGTTTTATATAGACTGTGCCTGCCTCCATTTCCTGTTTCTCATCATTTGCTCCTACATTTGCTGCTATTTTCATTTTTAGATACTTGCTCGTGTTTACTTAATCTTGTGACAGGATCTTAGTATGCCGACTCAGTTAGCAGCAAGTTTTGGGCTCAAGTATTCACCTGAGCCCCTCTCTCAGGAGCATGGACAATTAGGTCTGGCATGTGTTCATTTCTTGAACATTGCAAGTTACATTGGGTATTGTTATCGGTGTGTTTAATGTGCAGATTCTGGTTCTGCTATCTGACTGAATGTTGTTTTCTTTCCGAGTGGTGCCTGAGTAAGACTTTTGGGTGACTGAGTCTGTGAGGTCTGCTCTTAACTTCCTGAAATAAGTTACAGAAAGGAATTGCAAGTGGCAGTCGCTGAAATTGGTAAAAAATGTTTGATTTAATCGGGGCATGATTGTAGCCCAGGGGCTACTGCCATGTAGATGTGCTTTGGGGAGGTGCACTGCAGAGAATTCTGAGTCCTGCAGATGGGAAGGATTCTGGACGGATGGGAATTCAGAGCCAGAGACAAGGTTTGAGGACTCTGGGTAGAATAATACTAGGGGAAATCAGAAGGATAATGAGGGATTCTGGTTAAAGCACATTTCTAAGTAAAGACGGCCCGTTCTTTCTGCTTGCAGTCACTTCATTGTTTAACCTTTGAGTCCTTCATTTCCATTTAGCTGTGTTGTGCCTTTCCATTTTTATTTTTTCTTTTGGGTTCTTCAAAAGTTCCATGTTCTGTTATACAGGTCTTGCTTTAACCACCCAGCAGAAAAGTTTAACCACAAGGCATAAAACGTAAAGCTAGATTAGAATGCTGAGCTGTAAAAGACTTAAATCACCAGCTCCCAACAATGCCAGTTTTGTCAATAACCCACTGCGATTATGGAACATTGGATTATGTATACATCTACTTTCTCTTAGTTCAATGAGAAAAAAATTTTTGTATCAATAATGTTTAGAAAAATTATCATGTCTACACCCTGTGCTGTGTATAACTACTAGGACAACAATATGCATTATATCAAATACTGGAAATGTACTACTAATGTGTTTTGAAACTATCACATTGTTATTTCTTATTAAGTGAAATAAGACAATCCAGCTTAAACAAATATGAAAAAAAGAAAAGAAAGCAGTAATACCCAACCATATGTCCAGTCTTACATAACTATGCTTGTTAATCTGAGCAACAGATTTTATGATAAAAATAGATAATGTATCAGCCATTGTTAATCAACTCTTCTTGTTTTGAAAATCCGTAAAATATGGATTATGTGCTATCCTGTTTCTGATTTTCCTTCTGTTTTTTCTTGCTTTTGTGTTTACTCTTTAAAATAAAAGAATATATAGATAGATAGATAGATAGAGATAGATAGATAGATAGATAGATATAGATAGATAGATACAGATTTATCATCTTCTCAAACTAAAAAAAAAAAAGAGCCCAGTGCAATCACTCATCAACTTTAGCTAAAGATAGCAGAGGATCTGATTATATATCTCCTGTGACTATATTTCAGGACCATTTTAAGATTGTTGGACAGAGAGTTCACATTTATTCCTTATAGGGTGGGAGTAACCACCTATTCAAACCTATCTATGCTCGAAAAGAATACAATTTATTTTTTATAAACTTTATTTATTTAAGTCTGGCCAGCTCATCCTTCCCTGGGGGTGGGGCTGGAGCAGCACGTGGTACCGGGGATCAAACCACAGTCCCTGTGGTTGCCTAAGCTTGCCTAAAAGTAGGTGCTTTAGACTGCAGAGGTATGTCACTAGCCCCCAAAAGAATAAACTTTTTATTCTAAGAACATTTCATGTCTGGGACTATTCACTCAACTAAAATGGGACTTTATAGACTCAAGAAAATTTTGAATTTTCAGAACTCAAAAGCAATAGTAAAGAATTTTTGTAAAAGGAAGCTAAAATTTAAAAACTATACTTTTGATATTTTTACATCGCAAATATGTCTGTCTATCATCTTTCTTTTCATTGGTTGTTATAATGTTATGTGTTGGTGCCAAAAGGAACAACGAGAAGACCTGATGAAGGTAGCTCAGAGGACTCACTGAGATTCGTCCCTCCGTGAGCAAAGAACCCCTGAAGCAAATCAGCTTTATTTAGGATAGTCAGCGTGATCTTGTGCATGATCACTTAAGCAAAGGAGGGCCACGTGCTTCGTCATGAATGTGACCACGATATCCATTAACTTCCATCCCTTCCCTATTATCAGGTTCATCCAGTGGTCAACCAGTAGCATTCCAAGCAAGGGAGAGGGCAACCAACAGAGCCCACAGGTGAAGCTGCTATCCATCACCTGGAGTCTCAGCTTTGTGGGATTTTCAGTAACAGACCCCAGCTGTCCCTGGGCCCCGATCATTACACTCTGTTTCTTGAAATGCTAGTCAGGTTACAATTGGTTTTCCTTTCAGAGACAGTTTCTCCATTTAATTCATGTTGGCCTTGAACTAAAAGAAATCCTGGTGCCTCAGCTACACAAGATCTGGAATTAATGACATGTCAAGATGACCTGCTCTCAATGGTATATTTTGACAAGTACTTTAAATATTTTACAGAAGTGTGTGCCATGCATGTGCAAGTGGCATGACTGCAATTATTCTACTGTATCATTTTATTTTTTTTAGTTTTTACATAAAATAAAAATATCTAAAACACATCTTTAGGAATGACACAGAATTTCACTAAGCAAAGTAATAGAAATTCAACAATGATTGTGCTACTGTAGTGTTTTCTTAAAATTAATTGTTCAGTTTATCAGCTGTAACCATGCAAATTTTCTCAATAAAGGTTACATAAAAATCCAGCTATCCTCCTACTGGGAATTTTTCCAGAAGAACCGAAAACATCATATCATAGTGATATCTGTGTACCTATGTTTATAGCAGTGCAATTTGTGATAGCTAAATGCTGGAAACAACCAAAATGCCCATCGTCTGAAGAATGGTTGAAAAAGATGTGATATTTTCATAAAATGGAATATTACTCAGCTATAAGGAATGATAAACTAGAAGACTTGATATATAAGTGGATGTATCTTGAATGTATACTCATAAGTGAAATAAACCAGACCTACATATGCAAGTATCATATAGTCTCCCAAGTGTAAGGACTCAAAAGAATAAATAAATTAATTAATTTTGGGTAGTACCAGGAATCAATCTCAGTACCTTGCGTTTTCTGCATTCTCAACCCCTATAACTTTTTTTAGAAGAGTGACTTAAGTACAAAATGCATTTGAAAGAGTTAAGAAAATTAATGTTTATTGAAAGTGTTAATGTTTAATTGTCTGTTGATCTATACTGATTTGATGATGAAAATATGTAATGCAACCATTGTTAAATTTTTCTTATTTTGAAATTCTGTACTTATACATACTCCTACTTGTTACTGTTTTCTTTCTATTTTTGTTCCTGCTATTTTCACTCTTAAAAAAAAAAAAAAAAAGAAATACAAAATCAAGCACATAAACTATTAAGTACATTTTAAAAAATTTTAAAAATGGTTACATAAATTTAAAGTGAAAAAAATTAAGCATTAACTTTTAATTTCAGTAGATCAGCAAATATCATTAGTATAATTATCCAAGTTATCCTGTGTGTATATATAAACATTTCTTTTTCTCTTTCCTTCTTTTCTCTATTTCTTCATCCCAGTCATTACTTTCTTGTGAACAATTAGTTTCCCTTTCATAGTATCTATTATACATTTCAGATCCTACCTACTGACTGTTTCAGAATATTACATTATGGAGAAAACATAATTTTTTTCAAATATGTGACTGATTTATTTTATTGGCGTGTGTGAAATCTAGTTGCCTACATTTATTTACCTGTATATTTACATATCCCTTTACTCTGAGTTCATTTTTTTTACAAAACATGGGTCCATTAGACCCATGTACATTCTTTAGAATATTTCTAGCTGTGGATTATTAACTTTAACTTGTTTTTTTAATTACTATTTATTATTTGTTTTATTTTTTACAATAATTAATTCCTTGCATATTGTTGTCCTTGTTGTAGTTGTTCAGAAAACAAGATGCAGACTTGATTTCTTATCTAAAACCTTAGTACAAATCTTTCTTTTCATTGCACAAAGAGAAATTAGCTGTATATATAGTCCAATAGTCTATATCAGTAGTGGATTATCAGCTCATCCGGGATTATCAGAATCTGTTAATTTGAGTCTCTTACAATTTAGCATATTAGTACAGCTTTTCTTTTCATACTTCATGATTAGACTTTCTGCTGGATGGATAAGACCAAGATAAAGCCAGACCTATATTACAAAAAATGTAACTTTTGTGTCTCACAAGGTCAGTCAGGTCTTTTTAGGATTTACCCTGAAACCATTTACTGCGGTTTGCAGAACTTTTGTCAGTGTCGGCCATCTAGATGAATCATGGCCATTGTTTGACCAGTTTGCTCTCTGTGAAAGCTTGAGAGAATGTTTTCTCTCCAGGTGACTCTCCTGAGGTGCACTGTACATCACTGATCATTCCTCTCTGCGGCCCCATAATCTCCTTGAACAGGAAATTAGGGACTCACTCCACTACACGTGTAGTGTAGGTGTTACACTACACATCCTTTTATGTCCTGTGTCCTCACTGACCTCTAAGTGCTAGAGCCAAAATATTAGGTATTCTTATATCCCTTCTTTTTCTCTAATTATTTGGTCTGCTAACTTAACTTGTTCACCCTCCAGAAGAGAAATTTAATGATATTTTTTCCTATAGTATAGGCACTTGAATTTAACTGAATATCAAATGCCTTAGACATAACATTAAACAGGTATTTTCTAGGAATTATTGGTATTATAAACTTTGAATCCTTATAGAATGTGAAAAAAACAATTATGCATTGTTACAGAGATTTAGGAACTTAACCATTTACAAAATTGTATTACTACACTTCTATAGTCTTTTTTCCTTTCTCCCTTCCTTCCTTCCTTCCTTCTTTCCTTCTTTCTTTTATTTTTTAACAAACATTTACTTGAGAGAGTATAGCAATAATTGATTTGACATTAGAAGTAGTGCCTAATTAGCAGAAATTGGGACATCCTGGGAATCTTTTGCATGTCAAAAGAAAGTCCCAACAAAATGAAAAGAGAAACCACAAAGTTTGAAAAACTCTTAAATAACAAGTACGCGACAAAAACTTCTATCTAGAATTTATAAAGAACAAAACACATTAGGGCCACAGAATTTAACGACCCAATCCAGAAGTGGACATCTGAGATGAACACTCACTTCTCAGAGGAATAAATATGAGAAGCTATTAAAACATGAAAAAATACTCCATATCACCAGTCATTCATTAAATGCAAATTAAAAGAATGCCAAGATACCATCTCAGCCCAGGAAGAATGTCTATCATAAACAAATCAACCAACAACAAATGTTGTAGAGGCTGTGGGGAAAAAGAAACCCTTCTCCACTGTTGGGGGCAATGTAGACTGGTGCAACCATTATGGGAGTCAGTGTGAAGACCTTAAGAAACAAGGGGGTTGGGGAGATAACTCCATGGCACAAGTCTCTGTCTGGCGATTGCAAGGTTATGGGTTCGAAGATTAGAGAAAGAGAGAGAGAGAGAGAGAGAGAGAGAGAGAGAGAGATGGGTCCAGAAATCCCATTCAATCTAGCTATCCCTCTACTGGAAATTTTCCCAGAGCTGAAAATATTGTATCATAGTGATATTTGTGCATCTATGTTTATAGCAGTACAATTTGCGATAGCCAAATCTTGGAAACAAGCAAAATGCCCGCCATCTGAGAAATGGTTGAAAAAGATGTGGTATTTTTATACAATGGAATTTTACTCAGCTGTAAAGAATGAGAAACTAGAAGACTTCATTTATAAGTGAGAGTATAATGGTAACATACTCATAAGTGAAATAAACCAGACATACATGTGTAGATATCATATAATATAAGAACTCAAAAGAACAAATAAAATGGAAAGATAAAATGTAATTAAATGCAAAGTGAGAATTTAAGGATCCAACAATGAGGAGAGAGTTAGGAAAAAATTATGAAACATGGTAGGGGCAAAATCATGCATTTTTAAATATTTTTCTGTTCTGTTTTGTTTTTTCTTTTTGAGACAGGGCCTCACTATGTAGTTCAAGATATACTTGAGCTCACTTTTATAGCCCAGGCTGGTCTCAAACTCACACTGATCCTCCTGCCTCAGCTTTGCAAGTACTCAGATTACAGGCGTGTGCCACCACACCGGGATAAAACCATACAATTTTATGCAAAAGATGGTTAAGTCAATGGCCTTAAAAATCTCCAATAGGTATTTTTATTACTTCTAATAAAAAAATAACAATGAGACATTTTTAAAACACATAAGTAGTACACCCCCAATAATTATTACAATACATATTGTTGTCCTTGTGGTGGTTACTCTGAGCACAGGATGCAGACATGATAATCTTTCTAATTTTTAATGGTACAAAAATTTCTTCTCATTGAACTAAGAGAAAGTAGTTGCATACATATTCTAATATTTCACAATCACAGTGGGTTACTAGCAGAACTGGCACTGTCAGAAACTGTTGATTTAAGCCTTTTATAGCTCAGCATACTAATCTAGTTTTATTTTTATGTCACGTGGTTTAACTGTTCGGCTGGGTAGTCAAGGAAAAGTTAAAGCAAGACCAGTAAAACAAAAAGTCTCTTTTATAACTCCCAAGGTCAATCGAATCCCTTCAAGATTTACCTTGAAACCATGTACAGTGCTCTGCAGATTTGTTACCAGGGTCAGCCACCTGGATGAGTCACGACCATTGCTTGACCAGTTTGCTCTCTGTGAAAGAATGAAAGAATGTGTTTTGTCTAGGTGACTCTCCTTAGGAACACTATACATCATTGATGCCTTTCCTCTATGGCCTCCTAAGCTCCTTGAACAGAAAATTTGCGATGTCACTGAGTTATAGGATGAGATAGCATTTCTCTTATGTCCTAAGTCCTCAATGACCTTGAAGAGCAAGGGCCAAAATATTGACTGTCCGTGTAGCCCTGTTTTTCTCTAATTTTTTATATTTAAACTTATGATCTTAACCCTCTAGAAGAGAATGTTATAATGTAGGTACTTGAGCTTAACATCACTGTCTTTCTAAATATCGAACAACTTAGACATAATTTGAAATCGGCATTTTCCATCAGTCATTGATATTTTAATAAATCCCTTTAGAATGAGATAAAAAGATTTACACAGTTTACACAGAAATTTAGAAATCTAAGAATATACAAAATTGTAGCCTGTTGATCCTGTGGCCACTTTTCTTGTCTGTTACTCTCTTTTAATGCTTTTTTTTGTTTTGTTTTCTTATAAAACAATCATTTACTTGAGAGACAGCATAGCAATAATTGAAATTACATTAGAAGCAGAACACATCTAAAAGACCAGAGTGACAGGCATTCGAAGCATACTTTTACTGTTACACATTGCTGTCCTCCCTGTGAAAAAAAACCTGTTGGAGGTTCTTAGGACCATTGTCTAATTCATCTTGTGTATACAAGCACATCATTTTGCTCCTGCCATGGTTCCTATCTTTTCTCTTTGCAGTCACTTCGTGGTTTAACGCTTAAGTTATCGATTTCCATTCAGCTGTTTTATGCTTTTCCATCTTTCTTTCTTCTTTTCAGTTCTTACAATAGCGAAACTATAAGATATTTACACATGTAGGCCTGGTTTACTTCGCATATGAACATATCTTCAAGGTACATCCATTTATATATGAAGTCTTCTAGTTTCTCATTCTTTATAGCTGAATAATATTGCATTGCATAAAAATACCACATCTTTTTCAACCATTCTTCAGATGATGGGCACTGTGGTTGTTTCCATGATTTGGCTATTACAAATTGTGCTGCTATAGCATAGGTGCACAGATATCACTAGGAGAATTCCGGTAGCTCCAGTTTTTATTTCTTTTCACTTTTCTCTTTGCCTTCCATTCTCCCCCTCTGAGTTTCCTTGTCCATTTGAGTATTCCATTTCTACTTCACAATATCTATAATGCATCTTGGTCTTTATTTACGCTATGACTTATTTACACCAGACAAACCATGTGATATTTCAAAATGCATGTCATTTTATTTTAGTTAACACTATGTACTCAATCTCCATTCATTTACTTAGAAATGTCTCAAGCACATCCTTATTTATAGCAATGAAGTACACCATGGTAGATATAAACAAACAGAGATAAGTTTTATTTATTTATCAAATTATCCATTGGGGACTTCTGTTATATCGCTAAGGTTTAGCTACTATAGATTGTGCTCTAGAAACATGGGCATTTGTATTGCTATAATAGAATGTTTCTAATTATCTTGGGCATATTCCAAAAAGCTGAATAGTTATATTGAATGGAACCTCTATCTTTAGCTATTAGAGGAGTATTAACACTGTTTTCCACCACAGTTGTACCAGTCTGAACTCCTAGCCACAAAGAAGAATGGTTTCACGGTCCACACAGCACCATCAGCACTTGTTATTGGGTGACTGATTGATAATTGTTTTATCTGGCATTAGATAGGTCTCCTTGTTGTCTTAATTTGCATGTCTGAAATAATCAGTGAGCCTAAATTCAGGGTTAAGACTGGATTTTGAGTGCAAGCAGAGCGGAGTTTAGATGGTCAATGGCCAAGTCCTCAACAGACACACCCCCCCTTGGCCTCCATCTGCTTCCTAGCTGTCAATACTATTCTGTGACTAGATTACTCTTCCATCATCCCATGAAAAGCTTTTGGTGGTCAGGCAGCCCAGAACTTTGCCTTCTTTTCGACAGCTCTGTGTGTCAAATCACAGTGCCAATTTGTCCTCCTTACCAAAGTCTGGCTCTGAAGAGTCCCTTGGGAAATTGTCCCTCTACTCTGGGCTGCTTGAGTGCACAAGGCCATGTTGAACTTCTGAGCCATGCCAGGAAATATGAGCAACGAATTTTTACTAGGCAAGGACAATAAACAGCAATGGAGACACAGAATTCAATAGCAAGCAACCCAAACTTCACTTATATTTTCTTGGTTTCCCCACAAACTGGATCAAGCTCCTATCATAACAAGATGGTAGAAAATCACCAGGTACTTCCTATTTCAATCACCATCGCAGCATTTTCATCCATGTCAAGACAAAAACACAAGATTTCCCCTAACTACCTACATAAGAGAGTACTCTTAAGACTGATATGTCTGTCTCCAGTACTTTGTTCAGCTTTCTGGACACTACTGATGTAGGTAAACCATACACACATATTCACACTCACCAAACTAATTGTTTTTCCAAAGGACTCTACTCTAGAAAGCAGATATGAAGGTTCCTGTTCTTTGATTCTTCTGTTGGTTCCATGAGTTCTAATTGTATCTGACTTATTTTCATAGGGATCTCAAAGGAAGTATAAGAAAATGGGTAGTTTAGAACAACAGAATTATGCTCTTGGACAGTAGAGGAATGCAGATGTATGAAATCAAGTTACCATCAGATTCATGTTGAATTTAAAGACCATGTGAAGACAGTCACTCTTTCTAGCTTTAAGTGGTGGCAAGGATCCCTGGTCATTCTTGGCCTGCTGTGAGATCTGTCAGAGTATCTATCAGCACCACCGCAGAATGGTTTCCTTTTACAAACACATCATTCACGTTGGATGAACCTTGCCGCAGTCGCCTGAATGTTATATCTATCAGCTCCCTATTTGCAAGTGGTACCACATTCACAAACCCTGTTTTCAGATTTGCTTGTGCCATTTGCAGAGACATAGTCCAAGTCTGAACCAAATGAACCAAATGCAAGTGAATGGCTTGCTTATGGGTGTCTTGCACTTATGTGGTTTTTCCAGGCATGAAGTCACATAGGAGAGCAACTAGCAATAACTATCCTAATAGATATGAAGGATCCAATGTATCATTATATTGTATACATCATAGGAGCATATTATTGAGATAGTATACATTCACTATTTTCTAAAATTTTCTGAAGTTTGGAAGTTGTAGCTTCAATTTATTTGGACTAGCTGGTTTTGATATACTAACAGAAAGATGGAGCCAGGATATTCATCTTTAAAATTTAGACACACAAAGTAATGATAATTAAGTCCTCTCTCAAGTCAACAATTTTTTTTTTTTTTTTTACTTTTAGAGACAGGGTCTCGCTATGCAGTTCAGGCTGGCCTTGAGCTCACTTTGGCAGCCCAGACTGGTGTCAAACTCACACTGATGCTCCTGCCTCAGCCTCCCAAGTGCTGGGATTACAGGTGTGGGCCACCACGCCCAGCTCACGTCAACATTTTACCTATTATTTATGTATAGATATTGAGAAGCCAATACTAATCCAACAATCTTGAAATAACTCAAATGTTAAAATGAGCTCACTCTTAGTGGTGAATGTTCTTTATTTTTTGACAAAAGAAAACTACAGTGAATCAAATTTTGTAGCATTAAGCAGAATAACTTCTGTGTCCTGAAAAGTTCTCTGAATTCCAGGACTCAATTCTGCAGTGTGTGTTCCTGTTTTTCAGTTATTTGGGCGAAGCAGGACATAGAAGCCATTTTTATCTTTATTTCTTATGTGTAGGGTAACAAATTTACTATACTGTCTGATGCCCTCATTAAATTCTACATAATGGAAAAATGCAAAATAGTTCATCATCACACATTAAGATGATAGAATTAGGATATTAACATAGTTATATAGCTATATGACCAAGAGATGTAAAATAACAACAGGATAGAATATGTAGGTCAAAAATGTACCTTGAGACACGTTTTTTCTTGACCCTCCCTCCATCTTTTGCTGCTGTCTCCCTTCCTCACCTTTCTCTATTCAGTGATGTAATTGATATCTGCATCTTATTTGTTACATTACTAATTTGGGCTTTCCATGTTCAGTTTAATTACTGGTACCCCAAGCATGAAACTGTGAGTTTTAGCCCTGCAACTGCTACGTAGACAATAGGTGGTGTAGAAAACAGCATTGTGCGTGTACAGTAAGCTCCGGGTTTGTCATGCTGCAGCTCCTCTTCCGATGCTTTCTAGGATCTAACGCAACAAATATTCTTGGCTTACCATAGGCCTTTTCGTGCCACTTCAACAAACACCTCACATTAACTCAATCTGACGCAAGGTACCATCAACATCCCAAATGTCACCAACGCACAGGGCTCGCTGACAGAATTAGCAACAAATCTGTCCAGGAGGAGCTGACCCTTGAGGTGGTACCATCGATGGAGCTGATGAAATCATGTTGCCTCCGGGTGGAGGGAATGATGGTCAAAAATGTTTGCAACTTGTGTTTTTCACTTGGACATCAGGCCTCAGATGTAAAGCCCACGAGGGTGATGGCGTCAAAAGTCTCCTGAGGCATGGAAAAGTCTTTGGTGAAGGAAGCCCCAGACATAAATGTCCACTTGGGTCACCCATGCCCTTAAATATAATAATATAATAAATGCGCATCCCTGCCTGACATGACATGTCTTATTTTCTCCCAGATGTGTTTGTAGACACTTCTCCTGAATGTTTCCTCTGATTATTACTTTCGTTCTCCTGCAGCTTCCTCTCTGGGTGTGTAATTTTGATAATGACATCTGCTTCCGCAGCCAAAGCACCGGTGTGCATAAGGATGGAGACATGCTGATTGGGGGATTTTTCTCCTTGTATTTCTATATGCACACCACTGGCCTCTTTGACCTAATGCCTATGAAGGGCCTCTTTATTATACCGTGAGTATCTCTTTCTGTGTTCACGTTCTTCTTGGATATCATGATGGTCAGACCTACTTTCTGTGCTCAGATACATCCATATACTCTATATTTCTGTACTCTCCAACACAGGACCATGTATAAACTACTTTGCATTTTCATCCTTGAGTATGGGAGGCAGATATTCTTTTTTTTAAATTTGCTTAGCTTCCTGTGTCTAGGGTTGCAGCTTGAGTGAGACAAGTCTCAACTTGGCCCACTGTTCTTAGCCCTGCTCCATAGAGGTACCACTGCATGGCGGTAACAGCTGATACCTAGAATTGCAACGTAGCCACCGGGTTGAAGTCAGTTCCCGGTGACCAGAGCAATGTACTCCTGAATGCCACCCCTGGCCGGCTCCTTGACTATGCACACTTTCGCTTTCTGCATATGATGTGTTTGCTGTTGTTCTTGTTCATTCTCAGTGTAGGTGTTCAGAGATTTTTTTTTCAGATTAACAATGTGTCATTATTTCACGCCAAGTGTACTCCATGGCATTTAGATTTGCAAGCCAGGCCTGGAGTGGTGAAAATGTCATGCGTGAAGATTTTACCTCACAGTGTGGCTTTTCATTAAAAAAAAAAAAAAAGACATGTCATTCTCTTTGTCAGGATACAAGTACATCAGTTCTGTAGAGAGATATGAAAATAGGAATAGACTTCGTGAATGGCAAACAATTGTAGCCAATGACTTGCATTGTGTGAGTAAAAGAGAAGCTACTTGAAATCATAACTTGCCTTTCATCAAATCTTCCTGTGGCTGCTGCCCTTGGATGAGAACAGCGATGGGATGGTTAGGAATTTGGGTGTCTGTTCTCTGTAGATGTGCATATATATATAATTTTTTTTCTATTTTTTCAGGGTGTCTTAATGTTTGCAAATGTTTTCATTGTTGGATACTTACCCATATTAATTTAGTTTCAATAGCAAGTTTTGAGCTCTAGCCTTCTGCCCCTGTATCCTGAGCATGTAACAATACATCTGGTGCGGGTTTATTTTCTGAAATTACATAAGCTATATTTGGTTCTGTTGTCAATGTGTTTCATGTACCAACTCTGGTTCTGCTATGGGCTGAGCATGGCTTCTCTCCTCACGGTATCTGGATAAGATTTTTGGGTGATTGAGCCTGTGAGGTCTGCTCTTAACCTCCTGAAGCAAGTTACAGAAAAGAATTACAAATGGTAGTCACTGATAGTGTTAAGAAAGGTTTTATCTAACCAAGGCACAATTGGCAGTCTACGCCAACCCCGGGGTGGATTGGAGTTCACTGCCACAGACAAGGTTTGAGGATACTCGGTCCTAGGCAAGACCACAAGGGTAATGAGGGATTCTGGCTAAGACAATGTTCTGGATAAAGGCAGCCCAGGGTAATCACTCAGCGACTTTAGATAAAGGTAGCAGAGGGTCTGATTAGATAGCCGGTGTGATTACATTTCAGGAATATTTTAAGGTGGTTGGACAGAGTTCATTTTTATTTGTGGTAGGACATGAATGGCTACCTGAATCTAACAAAAGAAGTCAGAAGATCTACATATGTTAAAAATTACAGCTATTTGAAAGAGTAAATCAAAGAGGATTGAGAAAACAAATTTTATAGGATTGAGAAAACAAATTTTACATTTTGAAAACATTTTATATCCATTTTATATATGGTTGTCAAAGGGAAGACGTTTTACACTCACAAGAAACTTTTCTTTTCTTTCTTTTTTTTTTAATTCAGAAGGGAAGAGAAAAAACACTTTGTTAAAGAAAACTATTCACCTTGAAACTGGTAACTGACCTTGTCAGATACAAAAGTTACATTGCTTATTGTATAGGTCTTGTTTTAATTTAGCTTTAATCATCCAGCAGAAAAGTTGAACCATAAGGCATAAAAAGTAAAACCAGATAAGTATGCTGAGCTGTAAAAGGCTCAAGTCAACAGCTTCTGACTTTGCCAATTCTTCTAATAGCCCACTACTAATATGAAATATTGGGGACTATGAATACAACTACTTTCTCTTATCTCAATGAGAAGAAATATTTGTACCAGTAGTGTTTAGAGAAGTTATCATGCCTGCCTCTTGTGCTCTGGACAACTACTGTGAAGAATAGGCATTGTATTAATTATTGCGACTCTCCTACTAACGTGTTTTGAAACTGTTCCATTGTTATTCCTTATTGAAAGTGATAAAATTATAAAAATAAAAATCTACTCACATAGTGAGTTAATATATTTTACATTAGCGTTGTACATGATGTAATGTATTATATTTTGCATCATGTATTTTATGTGTGTGTGTATGTGTATGTGTGTGTGTGTGCGTGTGTATGTGTGTGTGTTTTCTTTGAGACAGACTCTTTCCACTATTTCTAGCTGGCCTTGATGCCACCATAAGACTTTCAAATATTTTATTTATTTATTTTTTTTTTTGTCTTTTTCAGACAGGGTCTCGCTATGCAGTTGAGGCTGGCCTTGAGCTCACTTTTGTAGCCCAGGCTGGTCTCGAACTCACACCGACCCTCCTGCCTCAGCCTCCCGAGTGCTGGGATTACAGGCGTGCGCCACCACGCCCGGCTCAAATATTTTAAAGGAGAGTATGCTCTGCATATGGAAGTGGCATGGCTGTGATTATTTTACTGTAAGCTTGATAGTATCTTGAATTCTGCACATAAATGTTAAGTCCATTCTTAACTGGAATTATTCTGTCTGTATCTTGCTTCTATGTATTGTCCTTACATAAGAAAATCTTGGATATGTTTCTACATGTCTATACATATCTTCATGACAGTCTTATTCCTCCAAAATATTATATCCTGTATGAATAGCATAGTTTATCTCTTACAAATTTGTGTGTGTGTGTGTGTTTTTAGGGAAGAGTCTACCTGGTGTTCAGTGTCTCACTACTAGATTGGACTTGTAGTGACCTCCCTGTTTACAGCCTCCCAAGGGCTGGGATTACAGGCCTGTGCCACCACTCCCAGTCTTCTCACTGTGATGACTTCTGCCTTGTTTTCATTGGCCATGATTGCCTTTGGTATTCTATGTATCTTCTGGTTCCAAATGAGTTTTAGAAATGTTTTCTACAGTTTTGTGAGATGTGCTAATGATATTTTGATCAAGACTGCACTGTACCTGTATAGCAATTTTGGGAGCATGGAAATTTTCACTACATTGATTTTTGTTACTCAACAACAAGGGATGCGTGTGCATTTTGGAATCCTCTTTGATTTACTCTTTCAAACAGCTGTAATTTTTAACATATGTAGATCTTCTGACTTCTTTTGTTAGATCCATTTGTATGTAATTCATTTTTGCATGCTATTATGAAGGGTGTCATTTCACAAATTTTTCTCTCAATGAGTTTGTTGTTTTTGTACAGAAATGATACTGATTTTCTTAATATGGATCTTATATTCAGCTGTGCAACTGAATTTGGCTACTAATTCTAGGACTCTTCTGGTTCTCTATGTAGAGCATAATATCATTTGTGAAGAATGATACTTTAACTTCCTTTAATCTCCTTTTCCTTTGATTTATTTCCCTTTTATTTTTTATTACCTTTGTTTATTTATTTATTTATTCATATTTTGTCTTTTTTGAGACAAAACTATGCAGTTCAGGCTGGCCTTGAGCTCACTTTTGTAGCTGAGGCTGGTCTCAACTCGCACCGATCTTCCTGCCTTACCCTCCCGAGTGCTGGGATTACAGGCATGCGTGACCACGCCCAGCAATTTTTTATTACCTTTAATAAGAAATAACAATGCAACAGTTTCAAAACATGTTAGTATATTCCCAGTAATTGATACAATGCATATTGTTGTC
Source organism: Myocastor coypus (assembly GCA_004027025.1). Taxonomy (NCBI): domain Eukaryota; kingdom Metazoa; phylum Chordata; class Mammalia; order Rodentia; family Myocastoridae; genus Myocastor; species Myocastor coypus. The sequence continues at coordinate 23,368 of PVJA010008893.1, read as the reverse complement.
CTCATAATACTTAAAGCACAGGATGCAGAAATGATAACTTTACTGATCATTATTGATACAACAATGTGTTTACATTGAACTAAGAGAAAGTAGTTGTATACACAGTCCAGTGTTCTGTAACTGTAGTGGGTTATTGACAGAACTGGCAATGTCAGAAGCTGTAGAATTAAGTCTTTTACAGCTCAACGTACTAATCCAGCTTCACTTTTCACGTTTCATGGTTAAACTTTTCTGCTGGATGATTAACGGCAAGACAAAGCAAGAACTCTATAACAGAACATGTAACTTTTGTATCTCTATCTCCCAAGGTCAGTCAAATCCCCTCAGGTTTTACCTTAAAACCATGCACAGTGCTTTGTAGAACTGTCATCATTGTCAGCCATCTGGATGAGTCACGGCCTGTGCTTGACCAGGTTGCTCTCTGAGAAAGCCTGAGAGAATATATTTTTCTGTAGCTGACTCTCTTTAGACTCACTATACATCACCTATCCCTTTCTTCTGTGGCCCCAAAATCTCCTTGAATAGAAAATTTGGGACACCACTGAGTTATAGGATGTTACAGTACAGGTTCTCTGATGTCCTGTGTCCTCACTGACCTTGAAGGGCTAGGGCCAAAATATCGGCTTTCCTTGTAGACCTCCTTTTTCTCTAATTTTTGATCTATGAACTTACATTCTTAAACCTCCAGAATAGAAGCTTAGTGATACTATTACTCTATAACATAGCTACTTGGGCTTAACATCACTGTCTTTCTGAATATCAAATCTCTTAGACTAAACTTGGAATTGGTGTTTCCATTTAATTATTGATACTCTAATAAATCCTTTAAAAATGTGATAAAAGCAGTTACACATTTTTACACAGTATACACAAAATTGTAGCCAGTGAATCCTATGGGATTTTTCTTTGTCCTTTACTCTATTTTAGTACCCTTTTTTTTTTTTGTAAACCAAACACTTACTTGAGAGAGAGAGCATAGCAGCAAGTGAAATAACATTAGAAGCAGCTCACATCTAAAAGACCAGAATGAAAGGCATTCCAAGCAGAATTTTAGTGTTACACATTGCTATCCTCAGTTTGAAAAAACATACTTGAGGTTTTTAGTACCATTGTCTAGGTCATTTCGTGTATATAAGGGCATGGCTTTGCTCCTGTCATGTTTCCTGTCTTTTCTGATGCGATTAAGTCGTTGTTTAACTCTTAAGTTCTTCATTTTCATTTAGCTGTGTTATGCCTTTCCCTTTTTATTTTATCTTTTGTGTTCTTACTCTAGGGAGAGTATATGATATTTACACATGTAGATCTGGTTTATTTCACTGGTGAGTATATCTTCAAGATACATTTATTTATACATGAAGGCTTTCAGTTTATCACTCTTTACAGCTGAGTAATATTCTATTGCAGAAAATACCACATTAGCCGGGCGTGGTGGCACACGCCTGTAATCCCAGCACTCGGGAGGCTGAGGCAGGAGGATCTATGTGAGTTCGAGACCAGCCTGGGCTACAAAAGTGAGCTTAAGGCCAGCCTGAACTGCATAGTGAGACCCTGTCTCAAAAAGCAAAAAAAAAAAAAAAAAAAAAAAAAAAAAAAAAAAAAAAAAAAAAAAAAAAAAAAAAAAAAAAAAAAAAAAAAAAAAAAAAAAAAAAAAAAAAAAAAAAGAAAGAAAGAAAGAAAAAGAAAATACCACATCATTTTCAACCATTCTTCAGGTGATGAACATTTTGGTTGTTTCCATGATTTGGGTATCACAAATTGTGCTGCTATAAACATAGGAGCACAAACATCACCATGACATGATGTTTTCAGTTCTTCTAAAAAAAATTCCCAGTAGGGGGATAGCTGGATTGAATAGGATTTGCAGTCCTACTTTTGTTAAAGTGTCTCCACACTGATTTCCATCATGGTTACGCCAGTCTGCATACTCACTAGCAGTGGAGAAGGGTTCCTTTTCTCCCACAGCCTTTCCAACCTTGTTGTTCGTTGATTTCATTATGATAGCCATTCTTTCTTGGGTGAGATGGTACCTAAGTGTTGTTTTCATTTGCATTTCCTGGATGGATAGGGTTGGGGAACATTTGTTCACATATTTATAAGCTTCTAATTGTTTAAATTTTGCATTATTTTTGTGCTATGATTGACAGATCAACCCAAAGGAGTTCTTTAGCAAACTACAAAAAAATGATTGGGCAGGGAGACAGTTTGATGGTCTAACCACCTCTCTGGTAGCACAAGGATCTGCATTTGATTTCTTGTGCTCTGTGCCTTGCTGACCACTGGAACTGGGCATGTTGGTGCATGTCTGTAATCCCATCTCTGGGGAGGCTGAGGCGAGAGGATCTTCAGGAGTCTGAGCTGCATAGTGAGACCCTACACTAAATAAATAAAGATGTTTTTAAAAACAAAACAATATAAAAAAGCAAGGTTCCCATCAGACAGAGGGATATTGCTTAGGACATTGTTAATGAGGAACCTCGTAAAATAATAAAGATTATTTAAACCATAAAAAACCTTCTCGCTCCTTGTATCTCTTCAGATACCTTCATATTGTTTTTTTTTTTCTCTACTCTCCAAAGCTGGATGTACACCCCTGCACCTGCGGCCCAGCAATTGCCCTGGTTGTCAGGTCTTACGGTCCTGGTCAGGTCGCCCAGCAAAGGCATGTGTCCTTTGGCTTGTCTTGCAGTCACTACTTTCTCAGGGCAATGGAGGAAGCACAGAGCATCAATTTACTGCTCGGTTAGGTCTTTAAATTTGGGAGGTCCGTGGCTTACATATTTATACATTTGTATGTTCTTGTTCTTATGCTTCTGGTTATTGTTCTCAGTAGTAATCCTTCATTTGAGGGACAACTGGGCGTTATTTTCCCTCCTCTTTGTGGGTGTCTTCTTCCCTATCCTAGTGGGTTATTTTGTGGTGCAAAAGTTTTTTTTTTTTTTAATAAGATGAGATTTCAGTTGCTGAATCTGTTTTTTATTTTAAAAATTATTTATTTATTTACTTATGTTTGATACAACATCTCACTATGAAGAGTGATCCTTCCACTGTCTCAACCTCCCCAGTGCTGGGATTACAGGTGTGAGACACTGTGCCTGGATTCAGTGGCTGGCACTGTGCACCTGTGACTAGAGGCTAACCCAGTGTGTGTTCCAGGGGATTGATCCTGAGTCCTTGCACCAGTTAGGCAGGCACTTAAATGGCCAAGTAATCTCCTCAGTCCCCTGTTGTTGATTCTTTGTGATAGTTCTTGGTTGACTAGTGTTTCATGCATCAACTTTTTGTCTTACACTGGTGTCTTTAAGAAGTTCATTTATTTAACTTCCAAAAAAAATATCATGTTTATATTTTGACATTGAAAATTGTAATACATTTTAAATTTAGTTTAAGGAATGCTGAAAAAAAGCGGATCCAATTTTAATCTTTGGCATGCACAGGGCCTGTTTTCCCAGCACTATTTAATAAAGAGGATATCTTTCTTCCAGTGATTGTATTTGATACCATTCTCAGAGACAAGGAGCCTGCGTGTGTCTGTCTTACTTCATCTGTTCCACTGATGTCTGAGTTTGCTGATTCACAGTACCATGCTGGGTTTCTTAAAATTACAGTACCTTTGTAGTACAATTGCAAGATAGAGATTGTGATGCCTCTCTCTCTTGCCATTGTTACCCAGAATTTCCTGTGCTATTTTATGTCTCTTCTGGTTCCAAATGAAAGTTAGGATTCTTTTGTCTCATTCTGTGAGATATGCTGTTATAATTTTGGCTATAATTATATTAAATATGTAAACAAGCTTTGAAGTATGGCCAGTTTTACTATATTGGTTCTTCCTGCCATAGCAAATGAAGAGAATATCTGTTTTCTACTTTATTCCTCAAATTAAATTATTGGTACATTTTGGATTAATAATGATAATATTTAATGTAGGGCATCTGTGAGTGTGTACATAGTATATCTTGATTTCACTCAATACAGATTTCTACTGTATCAGAGACAGTTATTTCAATATATAGGGACACCGCGGAAAACTGGAGCGACTCTCCGTCCTCCCTCAGTGACCCTAATATCATCCATAAGAGATCTACATTTTGGATTTCTCTACCATTAATTGTGACCCCCCCCCAAATGAAATTTCTGACATCCTCATATTTAGGCTTAGGTACTTGAGCAGGACTGTGGGGAAGGCCACCTCACTGGTTTATATTGGGTCTTGTTAGTTTTTCTTTAATTTTTATTCATTTTCATGAGAAAAAAGATGGAGTAGATTTGAAACAGTTTCAGTACAGGTTAGTAGGATGCTTACAATAATTAATACGTTGCACATCGTTGCCTTTATAGTGGCTATCCAGAGCACAAGATGAAGACATGATATCTTGTCTAAACAATATTAGACAAAACAATATTAGACAATTTTATTCTCAGTGAACTAAGAGAAAGTAGCTTTACATCTATCCTAACTCTCTATATATTTATATATAACATATATTGATATAATTATATGATATATAGAGAGAATATGTATACATATATATACATATTCTGCTCTTTTTTTTCCAACAAAACTATCCTTTACGTACTAGCTATTGATAGCAAAATTTAATTAGACAGGATGTTCATCCCGGGAGCGAGGCAGCTTGTTTGCTTTAGGCACTGGGCCAAGTCCCACCTTCATGCATTTGACTGATATCCTAGCTTCTTGACTCCCAACATATCCCCCTTTTTCCGTTTTGTTTTTTTCAGAGATTGGTGCTCCAAAGCAGTTAGTGAGGCTGTATTTAGAGAAGTCTTTAAAGGACCTTTTCACAAATGAAACTAGCCAGAAGATTGTAGCTACTTGAATTCAGAAAATAACCCAAAACAGTGCAAGAGTCCATGATAGTAGTGGGTTATCAGCAGAACTGGCAACTGTTAGAAGTTGACTTGAGCCTTTTTACAGCTCAACATATTAATATGGCATTACTTTTTATAGCTCATGGTTATACGTTTCCACTGGATGGTTAAGATCAAGTTAAATTAAGACCTATATAACTGAAAAGATAACTTCCATAACTGACAAGGTCAGTCAAATTCCCTTAGTATTTACACTGGCACCATGTAGAGCACCTTGTAGACCTTTTGTCAGTGTTGGCCATCTAGATGAGTCACATTCATTGCTAGAACAGTTTACTATCTGTGAAAGACTGAGAGAATGTTTCCTCTCTAGCTGACTCTCCTTAGGCACCCTATACAACATTAGTCACTTTCCTCTGTGGCCACATAATCTCTATGATCAGAAAATTTGGAACACCACTCCGTTATAGGATGTTACAGTACAGGTTCTCTTATGTCCTGTGTCTTCACTGACCTTTAAGTGCTAGGGCCAAAATAATGGCTGTCTTTATAGCCTCTCCATTGCTTTGATTTTTAGTCTGCAAACTTTAGTTATTAGGCATCCAGAAAAGAACCTTAGTGATACCATTACTTTGTATAAAGGCAGTTTAACCATAACATCACTATTTGTCTGAATTTCAGTCACCTTAGACATAATATGGAACTGGGCCTTGTTAGTTTGAAGATAATCACGAACTGTCTTTCACATAAGGACCCCTATGCTCCCTTTGCAGGCTTCTTCCCAATAACTACCAGCATTTTCTAGCCTTCATTTTTGCCATAGAAGAGATCAACAGGTATCCTGATCTTTTGCCCAACATAACTCTGGGATATGAGTTCCATAATTCCATTTACAGTCATTGGAGAACGCTGGAGAATTCCCTCAATTTGCTGGCAGGGCAGGATGAGATCCCAAATTACTCCTGTAGAGGAGAGACTAATTTAATGGCCGTGATAACAGGAGCCTCATGGACAACAGCTACTCAAATTGGAAGCCTGCTGGAGCTCTACAAATTTCCACAGGTGAGGGTAGTGGACAGAGACAGGTAAAGCTGGGTATTTTTTGTTACCATTGTCATGGAAATCAAGGAGGTAAAGCGAGGAGACTGGATTTGTGTATCTTTCCAGTTGTAATTTTTTAAATGCATTTAATACAGGCAATAGAGGGTCTTCAGGGTCTCACTGCATAGGTTGGACTCCTCATGACCCTCCTGTTTTCAGCCTCCCAAGCACTGTGATTACAGACCTGCACCACCTTGACCAGTTTCAATGACCATCTCAATGTGCTCTGGGTGTGGGGACAGCATAGCAGACTGGGATTCAAATCCCAGCCAGTGCACTCTGCCTAAGAAGGCGTTTTAGTCCACTGAGCTATCAGGTGGGGCCTTCGCATTGTAAAACTTTATAGAGTAGAAACCTAGAGACACGGGTGGGTGATTCATTTCCTTGTAAGGACAGAATGCATTGAAATTCTCTACAAGTCCATATCTGACAAGTTACTTTCTAGAAATGATAATGAATTGGTTTCATAGGGTACTTTTCTCAATATGTTTCTGCATATTGTTTTTTAAATTCTTTTCCTTTTAGGTTTCCTTTGGTTCCTTTGATCCTATGCTGAGTGACAGTGACCTCTTTCCTTCTCTCTATCAAGTGGCCCCGAAGGATGCATCTCTGGCCACTGGCATGGTCTCTTTGCTCCTTCACTTCAGCTGGAGCTGGGTAGGGCTGCTCATCACAGACGGGCATAAAGGTCTTCAGTTTCTCTCAGATGTGAGAACAGAGATGAACAAGAAGAGCATCTGTGCAGCATTTGTGAAACTCATTTCAACTCCTCTTGTGTCATATATGTCAAATATACGGCCTGCTGAAATTCTGACAAGCGAAACCTCCCTAGTGAAGGTCATTGTCATTTACTATGAAAGTGGCAGTCTAAATGAAGTAAACTACAGCATAGGGCAACATTTCGTGACATGGAGAGTCTGGGTGACAAATTCACAGTGGCAGGCCGACATGGGCGGGACCAATTTCATACTTGACTCATTCCACGGGACTCTCATTTTTTCAAATCATCATAAAGAGATCTCTGGTTTCGAAAGTTTTGTCCAGGCTGCAAACCCTTTTAAGTACCCAGAAGACACTTACCTCATGATGTACTGGTATGAAAACTTCCATTGTTCATTCTCAAATTCTTGTGCATTGAAGAACTGTACAACTAATGCTTCTCTAGCATGGCTGCCTGTGAATCGTTTTGACCTGGCCATGAGTGATGCGAGTTACAATATCTATAATGCTGTGTATGCAGTGGCCCATGCTCTCCATGAGATGCTTCTCCAACATGTGCAAAGCCCACTTGTGAGAAGTAAACGAGTGCGGGAGCTTTCTGCCTGGCAGGTAACGCATCTTCTGCTGGATTATATACAGTCTTTTGGGGGTCTTTGAATTTTCCACATGCACTGCATCCACAAAGTTTCAATTCTTTTTTCTAACAGTATAAGACATTGCACACCAGGTTCACTGTTAGGGAGGCAAATCTTGAGCTTGGTAGAAATGACCCCCAACTAGGAAGCCTCTGCCAAGCTGCAAACTGGTAGGCAAAATCATTGCTTTGGTTTAAGGGATGGCAAATTCCTGCCCACCTATTATTTTCTTTTCCTTTTTTCTTTGTTCTTTTTTTTTTTCTTTTTGAGACACGGTGTTGCTGTGCAGTTCAGGCTGGCCTTGAGCTCACTTTTGTGGCCTAGGCTGGTCTCGAACTTGCACTGATCCTCCTGCCTCAGCTTCTCAAATGCTGGGATTACAGGTGTGTGCCACCACACCTATCTCTAAAACATGGCATTTCTTTGTGTGTGTGTGTGTGTGGTATTGGCGATTGAACTCAGGGCCCTGAGCTTGCCAGGCAAGTGCTTAATCTACTGAGCTATCTCTCCAGCCCTGCACCTAATATTTTCTAAAAAATCGAATCATGTTTTTTTTTTTCTTGAAATACTTAATGGACAGTCAAAAATTTGTAGGCATACTTGAACTGAGATAACTGTAAATGATATTTTGATTTATTATATTAAGTTTTTCCTTTAATTCCCAAAACTTTTTGTACTGATAATCTCATTTTGCAGATAGATGATGTGGGCAGAGAGAGTAAATAAGTTTTAAAGCTTGGGTGCCAGAGTTGTGTTTTGTCTAATACATCAGCTCACTAACTAAATAACCCTGTCTGAAACATTTTCTATATAGAGTGACATTTTAGGAACATTATATTTTAGACTTCCATGGTGTTTTATTATCTTCTATTTCAGTACATGTTAGTACTAACTTTGCATTATGAAAATGAAATGAAATGAACTAGGTCCTTTGCTACATTCACGTTTTCTGTCTTTGTTCCTGAGCCCTGTTCACCATAGGATGACGTGTCTCTTTTAGCTCCACCCCTTTCTGAAGAATATTCAGTTTAACAATCTTGCCGGAGACCAAGTGAACTTGGATGACAAAAGGAAGCTGCACAAGGGGTATGACATTCTCAATTCTTGGAATTTTCCTGAAGGCCTTAGACTTAAGGTCAAAGTTGGGATGTTTGCCCCACAGGCTCCACTTGGCCAACAGCTGGCTTTGTCTGATGACATGATACAGTGGGCCTCTGCGATTACAGAGGTACGTTGGAACTCACAGCAATGCGCATCGGTAACCACAAATAACAAAATTATTGTAAGTCTTTCGTGTTTCCACTTTTGATCATGAAATAGCCACATACTGAAGACGAATAACTTTTTATTCAAATCATTTATTTGGCAACTTTCTGATGAATAGGAAAGAAACACATTTATAGCTGAATATTATTGTGTATATTGACGTATTTTGAATAGTAAAATAAAAACGGCATTCAATTCTATACTTTTATTTGTATGTATAGAAGATAAAATTATTCTTCTAGTTTGAAGGCAAAATGAAATTCTAAGAAGTTACCAAGGTATATTTCTTCCTCCTAGAATCCTCGCTCTTTATGCAGTGAAAATTGTAATCCTGGATTCAGGAAATCCCCTCAGGAGGGAAAGGCTGCCTGTTGTTTTGATTGCAACCCCTGCCCAGAGAATGAGATCACCAATGACACAGGTAAGCTTGGCTTATGCAGAAATTCCTCAGCTCTATTTCATATTTACCCATCCATCCAAAAAAACAGAAAATATCTTGTTGAAGACCCATGTATTGAAAATAATTTTTTATCCTAAAATTTGGCATCTAGGGGCCCAGGAGATAGCTCCATGGCACAAGTGCCTGTCTGGAAAGTGCCTTACAAATACAATAGATTCAAGAAAATTCATAAAACAAAGAAAATATTTTGGAAAGGGATATAACTGATATATTTTGCCAGTGGTTTTGTGTGTAACTGTAAAGTCCACATAAATTAATGAATATACAACTGAATGTAGTGCCAAATGAATGCAAGATCAATGTAAAAATTAATCTGTCTGTACAAATTAGAAACTATTCACAGATGAAGTTTTAAAAGTTGACATTGACTTTATTTTACAGTATGAAATAACCACTTATAAATCTTGTAGGGTTTTCAATGGCAACATCCATATAGAAGTATTTCTGACAATACAGACATAAGTGATCGAATAAAGGATATTCATGGTTGTAAATGTTCAGTAATGGGAGGATTGTAGCACTTAGTATTTCACCAACCAATACAAAACGGATGTCTTAAAATTTGATTTTTTCTGAAGCAAACTGTAAACTTTGTTAACATGGTCATACTTACTCTACTCGACAAAATGTAATATTTTCCATATATGTCATTTATGGAACTTTCCAAGTGCTACTGTTCCTAAATAAGTTATAGTTCATTATGATAATACCCAGAGCATGACATTCAGAAGATTTTAAACAAATAATTAGATATATCAATGCTTTGTGAAAACAGAAAATTATTTTAATGAATTTGCTAGAATACCCAGGAGAAAAATAAGAGTATTTTGACTACAGCATAGGAAAGGGGCAGTATCAGTTGGGGAGATATTTTCTATAAATTCTTTTATTTGCTGCCTATAGAAACAAAGGAAAAGCCAGATGTACGTTGTCACAAGGGTCTGTAATTATATCTCTCTGAGAAGATCGCTAAAGAATTGCAATTTGGATCTTAGTGAAGGAAATAGTTTGACTAAATTGTCTTCTTCCAAATATAAAAGAAAATATAAAAGTGTTGGGAATACAGCTCAGGGAAAGGGTCCTCTGTAAAGCATCTGGTATTGAGAAGTCAAAATGAAAATGAAAGGAGAAAACAAGGAAGAAAATTGGGCTTTGAAGATCCAATGAGGCTCTTGGTGTGTGTATTTGTGAATAAGAAAGAAAAAGCCCGAACTAATGACAATTTGAATTTCTCACTAGATATGGAGCAGTGTGTGAAGTGTCCAGATTATCAGTATGCCAACATTCAGAGAAACCACTGTCTTCAAAAAGTTGTAACTTTTTTGGCTTATGAAGACCCCTTGGGGAAGGCTTTGGCTGGCACTGCCCTGAGTCTCACTGTTCTTACAGTTGCTGTTCTTGGGCTCTTTGTGAAGCACAGAGACACTCCCATTGTCAGGGCCAACAACAGGGCTCTCAGCTACACCCTGCTCATCTCCCTCACCTGCTGTTTCCTCTGCTCCTTGCTCTTCATTGGCCGGCCCACCACAGTCACCTGCGTCCTCCAGCAGACCACATTTGGGGTTGTGTTCACTGTGGCTGTTTCCACTGTCTTGGCCAAAACTATAACGGTGGTGCTAGCCTTTAAGGTCACTACTCCAGCCAGGAGGATGAGACAGTTACTTGTGTCAGGGGCTCCAAACTACATCATCCCCACCTGCTCCCTGATCCAACTCACTCTCTGTGGAGTCTGGATGGGCACAAATCCACCCTACATTGACACAGATGCTCATTCTGAGCATGGCCACATCATCATCGTGTGCAACAAGGGCTCCCTCACTGCCTTCTACTGTGTCCTGGGATACCTGGGCTCCCTGGCCCTGGTGAGCTTCACTGTGGCTTTCCTGGCCAGGAACCTGCCTGACACATTCAATGAAGCCAAGTTCCTGACATTCAGCATGCTGGTGTTCTGCAGCGTGTGGGTCACCTTCCTGCCCGTGTACCACAGCAGCAAGGGGAAGGTCATGGTGGCCATGGAGGTCTTCTCCATCTTGGCCTCCAGTGCAGGGCTGCTGGGCTGCATCTTTGCCCCCAAGTGCTACATCATCCTGTTAAGACCAGAGAGAAATTCTTTGTACGTGTTCAGAGATAAGTCGTACTTTGTAAGAAATAAGTCTTATTAAGTTAAAAATGTTTTTCCAAAACATATGTAGAATCTGGGGGGGGAATACATTTTTTTCACTGTGATACTGGATTGTTATATAGAGCTTACTTCAATGAACAGCTCATTATTTTTCGTGAACAATTTTTAAAAATTAAGTTTAATTTTACAATTTATTATAAATAAATAAATAAATAAATAAAGTTTAACCATGAGGCATAAAGCATAAAGCTAGATTAGTATGCTGAGCTAGGGGCTGGGGAGATAGCTCCGTGGCACAAGTGCCTGCCTGGCAAGTGCAAGGTCGTGAGTTTGAACCCCAGTCCCACCAAAAAAAAATAAATAAATAAAAAGTATGCTGAGCTGTAAAAGGCTTAAATCAACAGCTTCCATCATTGCCAGTTGTGCCAATAACCCACTACTTTCTCTTAGTTCAATGAGAAGAAATTTTGTGTACCAGTAATGATTAGAAAAATTATCATGTCTGCACCTTGTGCTCTGTATAACTAGTAGAAGGACATCAATATGCATTCTATCAAATACTGGAAATGTACTACTGATGTGTTTTGAAACTGTCACATTGTTATTTCTCATTAAATGCAATAAAAAATAAAATATCTGAGTTCCATGGTTTTATTCTGTTGTGATGAACCATTTCCTAGCTTACAAACTTGAGTTCTGCCACTATGAATAATTTAACCAGAGACTGAGTCTATGTAATAAACTTCTTTCTTGTTACCACAAAGAAGAGTAGCAAACATGGAAGTGACTTTCGAACTCCCTTGACCCAAGTAACTGAAGAACAGGGCCACATAGGTGTGTGTAGGTCCTTGGAACTCTTGTGAATTTTTAGGACACAGAAGTTATTTTACTAATATTGCAATATTTCAATCCATGTCTTTTTCCTTTTTTTTTTTTTTTTTTTTTTTTTTTTTTTTTTTTTTTTTTTTTTTTTTTTTTTTTTTTTTTTTTTTTTTTTTTTTTTTTTTTTTTTTTTTTTTTTTTTGTATTTAGGGAAGGTTCTACAGGGTGCTCAAGGTCTCCCTACCAGATCAAATTGTGATTTGCAGTGATCCTCCTGTTTACAGCCTCCCAAGGGCTTATTGCATCTCAGTGAGCCCCAAGGGCAGGACTAGCACAGCAGGCCCAGGGCATGAACCTCCAGCTCCTGTGATTGCCTTCACTCTCTTCAATCCTCTGAGCAATTTGGCCGGCCCTGAATCCATGTCATTTTTCATTTATTATATTTATCAGTGAGAGTAGGCCCAGGGTAATATAGTAATATTTGACTTATCTTACTATACATATGTTAATATCATCTTTATTTATTTATTCGCTTATTGATTTAGCACAGGATACTACTGTGCAGCTCAGAGTCGTAGTGATCCTCTGTCTCAGCCTCCCCAGTGCTGGGACTACAGGTGTATGCCGCCACGCTCAGTTTCTTTGGACAGCAAGGTATGCCAGGAGTTCTGGGACCCCACATGGCACAAGATAGTGTGGGCTGAAGCCAGGCGCTTGCCCTTGCCAGGCAGGCACTTACACTGCTGAGCCTTCGCTTCCCAGTCCCATTCATATCATCCATCAGCTTTTATCTTAGTATGAATTCATGGCCTCAACTTCTGCACAGCTTCCTAAAGCAGGAAGCCCCAAAATCCCTCTCTCAGGTAACGGTTTCCATTGACAGATGTCACCCGTGTTGGCAGGTGCTGTTCAGCTCTGTAGAACTAGTAGAAAAATCAATAAAGGAGATAAAACATGCCAAAGAAAACTCAAGTTTATGAAAAATAACCTCATATCAAAATAATAATGCAATAACAATAGTCAATACATTATGCAACATCATTTTCAGAGCACAAGTCATAGATAAAAATGATTCTGTCTCACAAAGTAGAAATAGATAGTAGGACAAAACGTCTTTTTTTTAAAAAATGTGACAGTTTCAAAACACATCAGTAGTACATTTCCAGTATTTGATAGAAGACATATTGATGTTCTCCTAGTAGTTATACAGCACACAGGGTGTAGATGTGATAATTTTTCTAATCGTTATTAGTACAAAAAATTTCTTCTCATTGAACTAAGAGAAAGCAGTTGCATACATAATCCAATGTTCCATAATCTCAGTGGGTTATTGGAAAAACTGACAACGATGGAAGCTGTTGATTTATGCCTTTCAGAGTTCAGCATACTAATCTAGCTTTATGTTTTATGCCTCGTGATTTAAAGTTGATTTGAATGACCTTGGGAGGTACAAAAGTTGCATGTTTTATTATGCAACTCTTGCTTATCTTGCCCTTAACCACCCAGCAAAACTGTCTTTTCACTCAACTAAGAGAAACTAGCAGAAGACAACTCTTGCCAGGAGCTTCTGGAGCAGCCACACTGCACACAGTCCAGAGCTGCTAGCTGGTGGTGCCTGCTCCCTGTAACACACTGTGGAGTGAACAAGAGGTCATGGGGCACTTGCATGTGCGTGGTTCTACCCCTCATGAGCTTCATTAATGTTTTCACTCTACTATTTCGGATTAGGAGTGGTGAGGCCAGATACACATCAGGAGTCCTCACTTTCGCAAAATGTCAAAAAATTCTATGCTTATCCTAGGAGACTCCATCACTTTTAGAAAAAGGCGGAGGGTAGGCAATGACAGTGTATCTGTGGTGGAAGTGGAACTAGAGAGAGATCTGGATAGAACAGCGATCTTGGAACCTTCTGAACACTCTTGTGATGCTGTTTCAGGAGGAGTCCAGAGAATCTATTAAGAAATTCATGGCCACTCTGAAAAGCCAGCGGAAAGCCCTTAAATGCAACTGAAGGGGCTGGGGAGATAGTTCCATGGAATAAGTGCTTGTCTAGCAAGCGCAAGCCTAGTACCAGAAAACAAAATGCAATTAAGTAAGGTGAGATTGACAGGGTGAAAGACAGACTGGTCGGGTAGTTCCAGAGTTACCGGTTCTCCTGGAAGCTGCATCCCCTATTTGGGCGGGCCATGGATCAGGAGCCAATGAACGATGAGGGCCGATACCTGACTGACCAATCAGGTGGTCCGAGGGAGGCGGGTACTTCCGCTGTCATGGCGCCACTGCGTTCGGCGGCTTCCCTTACCCGGGCCCCCCTAGCCAGATAGACCAATTTTCTGTGACTTCTACCTACCGCGGACTGCATTCACAGGACCCTCGGAGACCCTCAAGCCATGCAATGGTGACGTTATAGGAAGGGCCCTGGCGGTGGGGTTGAATTGCGTGAGTCCTAGAAGAAGTGGCCGGAAAGAGCTGCGGCAGTCCTCAGCCTCCCAAATTCAGCTCCTGACCCTGAGGTCTTCCTCAGTCTTTGGTCCTGTGTGGCCGTCTGTCCCTTTTTCGCTTTGCTACGGCGGGCAAGTCCTGGTTCCTCAGCATACTGTCACCACGGTGACAGTGTCAGCCCGGAATGCCTTCCATGACGGTCCCAGGCACTGCTGGTAGTGTGTGGAGAGCACGGGTCCCGGGGGCAGAGGTGGGGCCGGGGGCGGGTCAAGCCCGGTTTCCAGACTCGGTGACAATGAAAATGTTATCCCTTGAGTCATTCACCCCGGACCTCTGCTTGCGATGTTGTTAGCGGATAAACAAAGCTCCTCGTCTCCTAGTATTGAGGAATGAGATCTCAGTCAGAAACGGCGTTGGGAGATGATACACTGGAGTAGCTCCCTGAATTCTGGGAAGCGTCCCAAGTGGGTCGCTGGGTGGGTGCTCGATGCAGTGCGAATATAAACAGAGGACAGCCGTTGCTCGGTTGTTTGGTGAGTCCCTGTCACACGTTGCTCTTGCATTTAAAACAACCACTTTTTTTTTTTTTTTTTTTTTTTTTTTTTTCTTTAAAGGTAGGGCTAGCTTGGTAGCCTAAGCTGGCCTGCACTCATGACAGACTTTCTTCCCCTTCCGGGATGCAGATATTTCAGGCCTGAGCCACCAACCCTGGCCAAAACATCCACTTTAAACTCAGGTTTTCTATGACCCATTTCCTCAGCATGAAAGGTTTAAAGGAAATGCATGTTAGAAAAACACTGCGTATCTTATATACTCTAAATTCTTGGAAAAGCAGTTTAGTTTGGAATTACTGCAGCTCCTTCTAAGAGAGGGAGACTTACATTCCTTGTAGGGGAAAAAGTTCACTCTTGATTCCAAGTCCAGTAAACTATGCTTTGTATTTGGACTATTGACAAAAGGCCTACCATAGAGTTTTGAAGGCTGGAGAAGACTCAGGGGTTGCTAATGTGTTAGTACAGGAGGAAAGCAGTTCCTGTTAAGGACACCTTCCTGAAGGGGCTGCCCCTGCAACCCACACTGACTGGAAATTTGTTTTAAAAGTTGAAGCAGGGATTGAAGTGGACTGTGTGTATTAAACAATTCCAGAGATAGTGAAGAGCTGCAGGTATATGGATAAGAACAAAAAGTGTGTGAAGAGGAATTGCAAAGGGGCATAAGAAGGACAAAGCCCAAAGCAGCATCTAGAAAAGTAAATCCTTCTGAAGTTAGGTTGATTGAGGGACAGTCACTGAAGGGATTGCCTCATGGCACAGTCTGAGATAAAAAGGTCGCATGCTCGCAGAAAGGAAGGAAACATACAAGGTAAACACTTCTATGTGTGCTCAACTGATGAGTTCATCTTACCATTTCTCAGGCAAGACAGGGATTTAGGACACTGGTCGTGTAGGTTTACAAGTGTGTTGTACATCGTGGCTGAAGTAGAATGAAGTGAATTTCTGTTGGATGCAAAAGATTTTGACATGTATTTGATGTCTTTATTGTGCAGGGACTAAACTCAGTCAGCAGAATCACACTCGACTGCATCTTCCCACATTTGAAAGAAAAAGAGTTTTTAAATTCTGAGGTCACATTTTAAGTTGCCCAAGATGAGGAGGACTTGTGATACTGTTTACATCTCCTTGACTGTTGGGGTGACAGACAGCTGCTAACTTGCCAGTTTAGGGTTGTGGCTTCTTTTTCCTTTTTCATGTCTGTGTGTGTGTGTGTGTGTGTGTGTGTGTGTGTGAGAAACAGAGGGGGGGGATCTTTTTGCGCAGTTCAGGCTGGTCTCGTACTCACTTCTGCACCTCCCAGGCTGCTCTTGAACTCACCCTAGTCCTTCTGTCTCAACCTCCCAAGTGCTGGGATAAGTTGTGGTTTTTTTTTGGTTTTTTTTTTTTTGTTTTTGTTTTGTTTTTTACATCACCATGATTTTTGACAATTTTGGTGCTTGGCTAAAGTAAACATCACTGAGACACGGTGGTGCACACCGTACTGCTAACCACTTTGGGAGACTGAGACAGGAGCAGTCAATCACCAAGCTCAGCTTCGATAACTGAGACCCTTTTGCAATATGAAACCAATACTGGGAAGCTCTGTCCATGCTAAATTAACTCCTCTAAGGTGCATGAGGCTGACTTAAGTCTCTAGAAGTAAAATTTGAGAGAATCAGAAAATAGTCCATATGAAGACTACCCAGTGCATGTTTCATAAAAGAAAGTTTAGTGTCTTGTGATTGTTGACTGTGGAGTGTTATGGGTAAGGACCTCTGAACCCATGTGTAAAGCTCTGTGTTTCTCTCTGGATGGCCCTCCTGTGTGTGGCTGACAAAGTGCAAGTCTTGTAGCCAAGATGGAATAGCAGAAAAGAAGAATATTAATTTTCTATGGATGAGCACTGGTATTTGCCATTGTCTTTGCACCTTGGTCGCAAAATTCGTGAGGCTTCCAGGTTCAAGCCTTCAGCCTTCCAGCGGAGGTTCTTCAGCAGAGAAAGAGCCTCAGAGGAAAGGGCCATGCGCCAGTTGTCCTCCAGGTCGTGCTTCCGTCCCACACTGAGACATTCAGTCAAGTCTTTACCAGTAACCTAGGTGTCTCTCAAACCAATGCATGTGACAGGAGAGAGAGCACTGTCTGCCTGTGACTCATGAGGAGAGCACTACTTGCGTGAAGTTAATATGCCAAAGGAGAGAAACCTTCAGCCTGTGAGGAGGAGAAAGGGGAATTGTGTGGAAAATGTTCTGTGTTGAGTCTTAGCTGCTCCTGCCTCATCTCTGGGAAGTGACTGAGGGTGGTGCCACATAGCTGCCCTCATTCTGCCCCTCCTGCTGTGATTATTCACAGAAATCAGAATTTTGTTGTGCCCTAGGATAAAGTCATTTGCCTGCCTGAACCACTGGAGAATTTTAAATGCCTCTGGATCCCTTTGCATAATACTAGCACAGGCCAGTTTGTTCACTTAGGGAATAATTATATTTCCTTTTGCATGGTTTTCTTTAATGAAAATGATTAGGTTAAGGAATGCACTGGTAGTAAGTCGGGTTTGTGGAAATGGGTTCCTGGGGCAGGCCGTGTCTGTAGCTCTGCCTACTCCGCACCCCCTGGGCTGCCCAGTTTGAGTACCTCCTCCATCTCACCCCTTTGCCGTCCAGTTTTTCTACCTTGGAACCAGGAACTGTGACCTGAAACAGAGTCATCAAAAGCCTTCCACCTAACATTGAGGTTGTTGGATACTTTCTCCTGGTGACAAGAAAGTGGATGTCTGTTTGTGCTACAGTTGTTAAAGGTTTAACTATGAGATTTCAGATATACAAGTCGTATCCTCCAGTCTGACATTGTGATGATAGTAAATTCAAAAATTAACAAACACTCCTCACAGTTCCAGTCATTATAGGATGCTTAAAAATCACATTAAAGTTTAAGAAATACTTTTCACATTGGCTGTGTTTGGTCACTTGCCAAGCATGTATGAACGCCTGTTTTCTATCAAGCTGTGTAATAAATTGAATAATCAATAAATAAGATTTTATAGCTTATAATGCCAAACATTAGTTGATATGTGCTGTGATGTGTGGGTAGGTATCCCCCCAAAGCCTCATGCAGTTGTAGGGGACGGGATTTTTCAGACATAGTTCAGTCTAGAGCTTCACAGTGCAGTGCTGGGATTAAGACTGGGTGATCACTGGTTCTGCCCACTGACAGGATTAGCATAGCCCTAATTCCAGAATCCTGAAGAAGATAAAAGGAGCAGAAAAAAAGGCTTGCTTACCTCTTTTTGCTCTGGTGGATTTTACTGTCTTCTACCACTGTCAATGGCTGCCCTTCTGCCACACCACACTGCCTTGAGCAAACATATTATGGACTGAAAGCTCTACAGACAGTTAAATGCACCTTTCCTCTTTTAGTTTTGCATGCTAGGAATTCTGTCCCAGCAGCAAGAGAAAAGTAAGACAAAGGAAAAAAGTTTGGGAAGAGTCCAAGGTCCCACTTCCACTGACCACGGTGAGTGTCTCTGCTTAGTGTTGAGATTGGACAAGAGAGCCACTGTGGCCTGTGACAGTGGCCCCAGATTTACCTATCCCGAGATGCCGTGTTTCTCTGTATCACCATCTGTGATTGAGCTACCCCGGGCAGCACAGGCACAATGTAAGTTGTACAGCCTTGGGAATCTGCTTCCTTTTCCAAGTGTGAGTTCCCTCACGAACTGCAGTGAGCCAGGCCTCTTTGTTAACTGGCTTCCCTTTTGCTTCTTCGCAGCAAGATGCTGGTGTGAAATACAAGGCACCTCAAGTATTTAAGAATTGCTTTCAAAGATTTTACCCTACAGTTCGATTTTTCTCAAGTCAAAGCTGAGTGGAGAAGCAAAGAAACATATGGATATAAATTACTGGTTTTGCACTTATCGTAAAGATGTGAAGATTCTTGCAGTCATGGTTCCGGTGAGCAAATCATCTGCGTTCACCTCCAGTGTCTCTGTGAGTGCACTTGGGCCCAAGGCAACCGCAAGATAGATTTTTATTTTTATTTTTTTATTCATTTTTATTTTTATTTTTTATTCACTTTAATGGGAAAAGAAATATAAAATAGCAATGAAACAGTTTCAAACTAGGTTAGTAGGACATTTAAAAGTAATTAATGCATTGCACATTATTGCCTTTGTAGTAGTTATTCAGAAGACAAGATGCGGACATAATATCTCATCAAAACAATATTAGTATAAAGAGAAAGTAACTGTATCTCTGTCCTAACTCACTTGTGTGTGTGTGTGTGTGTGTCTGTCTGTCTATCTATCCATCTATCTAAGTTTTTTTTTTTTTTTTTTCTCACAGCAGAACAGTCTTTTATTTACACTTTTGTGAAGTTAGTGACACATGACACTATGTTGCTAAGCAACTGATAGCTGACCTTAACTGGACAGGATGTTCATCTCAGGAGCGAGGTAGCTTGTTTGATTAGGCACTGAGCCAAGTCCCGCCTACAGGTACTTGATCGATTTCCTAGCTTCATGGCTCCCAACAAATCCCCTTTTTTTATTTAGTTTTTTCAGAGATGATGAGTGTTCCACTGCAGTTAGAGGAGCAGTATTTGGAGAAATCTTTAAAGGATCTTTTCATATTTGAAGCCAGTCTACAGATTGTAGGTGCTTGAATTCTGTAAAATAACCCAATCTAGTCCAACAATTGTAGTAGTGGGTTTTCAGCACAACTAGCAATTGTCAAAAGTTGTGACTTGAGCCTTTTACAGCTCAGTATATTAATATGGCAATATATATGTGCATATATATATATACATGTGTGTGTATATATATATATATATACATATATATATATATATATATTTGTGGTATGGGGGATTGAACTCAGGACCCTGAGCTTGCCAGGCAGGTGCTTATTTTGCCAAGCTATCTCCCTGGCCCATTATACTTTTCTGCTGGATGGTTAAGACCAAGTTCATGGAAGACTTATATAACTAAAAATGGAACTTTTGCATCTCACAAGGTCAGTCAATTCCCTTCAGAATTTACCCTGAAACTATGAACAGCAGCTTGTATATCTTTTGTCAGTGTTAGCCGCCTGGATGAGTCATGGACATTGCTTTACTGCTTTGCTCCTATGAAAGCCTGCGAGAAAATTTCCTCTCTACTTGACTCTTCTTAGGTACACTGTACATTGTTGACCACTTTCCTCTGTTTTCCCATAATCTCCTTGATCAGAAAATTTGGGATGCCACTGAGTTATAGGTCATCAAAGCACAGGTTCTCTTACGTCCTGAGTTCTCATTAAAGTGCTAGGGCCAAAATATTGGCCATCCTTGTAGCCCCTCTATTTCTCTAATTTTGGTCTGCAAACTTTAATTGTTAAGCATCCAGAAGGGAAGCTTAGTGATATTATTATTAATCTGTAACAGAGGCCTTTGAGCTTAACATCACTGTCTTCCTGCATATGAAATACCTTAAAAAACTAGAACTGGAAATCCCATTCAATCCTGTGTGCTTATGTATGTAGCAGCACAAATTTGTGTTTCCAAATCTTGGGAACAACCAAAATACCCATCATCTGAGAAATGGGTGAAAAGGATGTGGTGTTTTGATACAATGGAATATTACTCAGCTATACAGAAAAATGAACTGGAAGCCTTCATATTTAAGTGGATGCATCTTGAAGCTATACTCATAGGTAAAATAGACCTACATATGTAAATATCATATTGTCTGCCTTGCGTAAGAACTCTAAAGAAATAAAAATTGAAAGATACAGCACAGTTAAGTGGAAAGTGAGAACTTAAGGATTAGATAAGGAAGAGAGAAAGATGAGGAAGTATGGAATCAGTGCCTAATTCATTCATATAAGCATGATGATTAAGGATGGATTTTTAGAAGCTCCATCTTTGTCCTTACTAAGCTCCATCAAGGAAAATGTTACTTAATCCAATTTTGGAAGTTTCAATGAATTAGTGACAAGTTAATGTCATTATAATGCCAATGAAAGGATCATTTGTGCCTTCTGTTGGACAGCTTAGTGGGCGTAGCCTTGTAGAGCCACCCATGTTTCAGCCACTTTGTTCCCTTACTTCACTGACTCAGAGCTTGCGCTATTTCAAGGCGGTATCTGACTTTTCAACTGACCATGAATGTTGCTGTCACTTTTTTTCTGGAAGCAAGAATGAATGATCATTTTTGAGAGAATAAAAAAATTGTGCCAGAAATCGAACTCACGACCCTGTCCTTGCCAGGCAGGCCCTTGTGCCACTGAGCTATTGTCCCAGCTGTGGTTTTATTTTGTGCCTATTACTCCTCTTTCATATTCATTTTGCTTTGCTTTTCTTGTCTTTTTGAGACAGGGTCTCAGTATACAGTTCAGGCTAGCTTTGAACTCAGTTTTTAACCCAGGCTGGCCTCAACCTCAAAGTAATCTTCCTGCCTTTGCCTCCCAACTGCTGGGATCACACGTGTGCACTGCCATGCCTGGCCTAATGTTTCTGGTTTTTAACCTACGTATATTCTTGGTGTTATGGTGTCTTATTAATTATATTAGTTTCCTGGTGGTGTTTTTAATTTTCAGCATATGCCATGAGATTATTTGTAAGTGAACACTATTTTGTGTACTCTTATTTTCTGCCAGTTTTTTTTTCCTTTGTTTTATCTGTATCCATTGAAATTATTTTAGGACATTCATCCTCTAGGTTTTATTGTAATGGATTTTATTGATTATTAAGTAATGTCTTGTGCTTTAATAGATTTTTCTCTATTGTGTTGTATAATCTGCATAAATACTTTTTTTTGTTTTGTTTTGTTTTTGTGGGACCAGGGTTCGAAGTCACGACCTTGCACTTGCCCAGCAGGCACTTGTGCCTCGGAGCTATCTCCCCAGTCCCCTACCTGCATAAATACTGAGTAATGAAACGTCTTATTTTCTTTGCAGTGATTATCATTTTATGTTGCTTTTTTAAAAAATTTTCTGAAGCTGATATTGTTCTTTTGTAATACGTATGTTCATTGTTTTAAATTTCTTCTGATACTTTGATTTCTGGGCCTCCGAAATGACTAAACACATACGTTTATTTTGTTTTTAATTTTTTATGTTAAAGACAGTACAAATGTAATAGATGTGCTGTGTGAAATCCTTAATAATTAACTAAACTTTTCATTTGAAATGTGTCATTTCAAAATGTGTAATTTAATCTCTATTTCCTAGGAACATTCTGAATATGTTTCTGCTTTTCATTTCTAATTTTATTCCAACATTGCGAGAGCTTGATTTGCATGCTCTCCATTCCCGTGTCTGAAGTTCCTTATTGTTGCTCTAAAGATGGGCTGTAAGGCATAAATATTTCTTGTGGTTTAGAGAAGACTGTATATTATGTAGTTATGCCATAAAGTATTATGCACTGTCCTACACATCCTTTGGAAATACAGTATCAATTTTAATTGTTGCCTTACAGATTTTTCTGCCTTCTTCAACTCAATTCCTGATGGGACTATTTAGAAGATCCACTTGTCGTTCTGTCTCCTAATCACACACTGACTTGAAATGTGGAAGTGGGTTGTCTTTCATGTATGTTATACAAGCTGTCACTTTGCTCAAACATAATTGTGAATTTGTGACAGATTTATGTATTTATATATTTCTCATTCACAAGTGCTGATAAGTGAATCAAGGGCAAAGTAGTTTCTTGTACATGTTTTTGGTCATGCAATGCCTGAGCTTTCAACTTAATTGGAAAAAATTCACATCTATTCCCAGGAATAATAACACAATGCATTCTCCAGACACTGGAAAGAGGTCACTGGCCTGTAGATTTTTTTTTTTTTAATGTATTTGGTACACGGTTTCACTATGCAGCTTGGACTCATAGTGATCTTCCTGATTCCAGCCCCTCCAGAGCTGGGATTGCAGGTGTGTGCCACCCTGCCCAGATTCCATTGCCAGCTCAGCACACCTGGTGGGTTGAGGTGGATGTGGTACCAGGGATTGAACCCCGGTCCCTGAACTTGCCTAAGCAGGTTCATCTATGGCTTTTGATAAATTTGAAAGCAAAGGAAATGAGCATCAAGTGTAGCAGCCTGTTCTCTGTTCTCACAGAAGGCTAGTTGTTCTTTTACACTTCATGTTTGTTTGGTGACTTCTCTTGAATTAGATTCAAATCTCGTTTTGAGTCAGATGTTATCATCACTCTTTAGATTTGTGCTCATTGATGTTTATACAAACTCTTTATAGTGTGCCCAGCAAATATTTTCTTCATCTTGCATTATTTTCTTTGGCTTTTTTTTTGTTGTTGTTGTTTCAATTTTTTTTATTGTTTAAATTTAACAATGGTTATATTACATATTTTCATCATCAGATCAGTTTAGATTAATACATATAGGCATATAAGATTGATCAAACAATTAAACATTAACCTTTCTAAATCCACATTACTTTTTTTTTTCTTTTCC